>JAVQKC010079747.1:0-26150 GCA_036025475.1 Philypnodon macrostomus | reverse complement strand
CAGGACTGTTTTGTGTGCGTGATTGTGTTGCAGGACTGTTTTGTGTGCGTGATTGTGTGTTGCAGGACTGTTTTGTGTGCGTGATTGTGTTGCAGGACTGTTTTGTGTGCGTGATTGTGTGTTGCAGGACTGTTTTGTGTGCGTGATTGTGTTGCAGGACTGTTTTGTGTGCGTTCCCCCCCTGCCGCTCCGGCCAGCCTCCAGTTGATTGATGATCTCCACTCCCACAGGGTCAGCAAGGGTCACGACCTCCCCCTTTTGACCCCCCCACCGGGAGGGTCCCACTCACACAACAAGATACACTCTGGGACCGGCCCATCGGAAACAGATGGCTTCAGGACAACTGCAGTTTCCTCACCTTTCTACCACTTCAACCATGTCACATTATCAATACCATATCCGCTTACAATGCCCTTGGATAGCTTTACATGCATGAGATTCAATTCCCTAATAGTGCAATGTACAAACTCATTTCAGAAAAAAAAACACAATATATATATATATATATATAAATTGAACATTGAAATGCAATTCTTTACAAATCCATTGGTTTAGTCCTGGTTTAGTTCTAGACCATTCTTCTTGGTTTGCCACTATCTGCTTACGCTGTCCTTTGAGATCAATTGCCGATAAAAGAAATTCACTGTAAAACAAAAACAGAATGCAGTTTAGCCCTGGGTTAGTCCTACTTTACTCCTGGTTTAGTCCTGTAGATTATCTTTGGTTTGTCCCTGCATAGTCCTGATTGAGGCTATCACATTGGTACCTTTGAGATCAAACTACCTAACAGTAAAGTAATATACAACATAATTCGAAAATGTTGTTCAAATGTGTCACATAAAAACAGAATGAACTGGTTTATAAATAGGTTTAGTTGTGATTTAGTCCTGATTTAGTTCTGATTTAGTCCTGATTTAGTTCTGATTTAGTCCTGATTTAGTCCTGATTTAGTCCTGATTTAGTTCTGATTTAGTCCTGATTTAGTCCTGATTTAGTTCTGATTTAGTCCTGATTTAGTCCTGATTTAGTCCTGATTTAGTTCTGGATTAGATTATCTAGTCTTGACTGAGCCTTGTCTTAGGTTTAAGTTTTAACCAACAGTTTTGTCTAGTAATCTGTAGACTTCTGAACTGGTATGTTCAAAAATATACCCAAATACCAGAATTCATTTATGAGTTTTATGAGTTTTTATTAACATAATAATAGTTTAGAAATCTCTAGAATATTGTATTCAATAAACATTAATAAACACACATTGCGCAAACGTTTTTCACAATTGAGTTAATTTATTCAATAAAAGGTATATCAATCAAAACACACTTATAAACTAGGACTAAGACAATAGCGCGCCCCGATGGTAAAGACGGGGCATTGAGCACACAGCACACAAAACCAACAAACCGCAGCCATTAAACTTCATTGGCCCTAATAAAAACTAATGCGCATGAGACAGTAGCTGACGACCACCATATTGGTACTGGCTTGTAAAAGGACGCAAAGCTCCAAAATGCAGCAAATATATCAAACTGAATGACAGAAAGCATGCATTGTTATTTTTGTATTAACAGATATTATGGAAGAATGGTAAACTGTGATAAATGTTATGAGAAAACCAGATGAATAAAGCAGCTGTGTACAATACAGAGACAGAATGAGTGGCTTTTATCAGCTTCATATCAACAAACAGGAATGTGTGATAAGGACCGAGGAGGTTATCACGATGATCAGGTCGTGTTGAGGGCGGCCATCTTCAGCCAGCTGGACACACGGCTCTGGATCTCCTACAAAGTAAAACGTGAGACAAAATACTTCAGAACTCACAATCCTTTTATATATATTATATATATATATATATCGGTCCATTTTTTACTGAGGTCAATATCGGTCCATACAGAAGGCTTGTTCTAAAAGGAGAACCTCTAATATTTAGGGTTAGATACAGCCAGAGAAAGAAAAGAATCAGTATCGGAATCGAATTAAGTAATATGGCATAAACAACAGACCATTTAAAAACACTTTGACAACATGTAATTTTGGAACAAACTCAAGGTAGAAAAGATTTTTAGGTATTTAGGAGTATACAATGTTTTTCAGTTTATATATACCGGTATATATAAAAATAAATAATAATAATGTGTTCAGTTTCAATAGTGTATAATTTTTCATGCTCGAATGCCCTTACAACTGACTGAACACAAAGGCCTAAATATTCCAATATAAAAGTATGCAGAAAATGATTCATTTAAAAATTGTGTTTTTCATATTGGTGGTATCCAGTCGTGTTAAATATAACATTCTAATCCTGATTCTGATTCCTTCACATCATTCAGCTCATCTTATCATTGTATACTGAATTTCCCAAGGCAAGAATAAAGAAATAATGTATCTATTGTATGGATCAGGCAATTCCTGACAACATGCCTTAGTTAAAAACAATATAATAATTAAGTGTCTATGTCAAAGTGTCCATATGTCAAAAAGAAGACCCAGATGTTTGTACAAAATATATTTTTTAAAATGGAGAGAATGGATTGTTATACAGTACCTGTCTGGCCTCTCTGAGTGAGCTGGGGTCATTGTATTTTGGGTTCATCATATCCGCACAGTGAGCCGTGTCCTTAATCAATATAGGTTTCTCTTCATCCTCTGTTCTGGCCCGGATCACAGACAGGGCTTGCCATGGGTCCACTCCACCTAATTCAACACTTATATTATTTTCAGATAGATGCTTTAGTATCACCAAACAATCCTTTTAGATTTCTTTAAAATGCCTGAATGAAGTTACTATAGAAAAACAGCACTATATAGACGAGGGGTGCCCAAGCTTTTTCCTTCAGAGGGCCAAAATAAAAATGTATTTAAAATTATTTTGCATTTAATGAGATGAAACACACATACATCTATAATTGAAAATCTTTTATTTATTACATTATTTAACCTTTAACTCTTTCCTTATCAACATTTTTAGACTATTCCTGCAAATAATGGAGGGGTCTGGGGGGTCCTCCCCTCCCACAAATTTTATATAACAGTCAAAATGACCTGTATTTTAGTGCATTTAAACAGGTAAAATTATGCAGACTATCAGATAGATTGCGGCCTAAACATAATGAAAACAGAATAAAATTGGTTTTGAGCAATATCCGTCAGATTTTACCCATGTGTTCAATTCAATACACACTCAAAAACACTGCTGTAGCTCTGAAAGGGCAGCACGGTGAATCTGGTCATTAGGTTTATGTCATTAATAATTGTATTTAATATAATTGAGTCACAGAAAGTCCTCGTGGGCCTGGAGTGCCAACTTATGCCCCCGGGCCCCACACCTGATATAGACTATTCAAATATAAGATTTGTGAAAATTCATCATCTGTCAACAGAACACAGCCCATAAATGTAGTAATCACAATTCTGATGATCACTGACATTTACTTTGTCAAACAGATTATGTTTGTTACAAAATAGTTAAACATTATATATGATCATGAAAGATCCAGAAAGGGGTTGTGAGTGGTACCAGACAAGAAATGGACTTTCAGTGGTCACATGCTCAGGAGTGACCGTCTGGAGAAGAGATTACTAATGGGAATCAAGGGAAGACCAAAGACAATATCAAGAAAGTATGTGGGCGGACCATTATGGAAGTACAGAGAACAGCTCAAGATCAAGCCAAATGGTAAAACCTGGTGAAGAGGGCCACTGCTGTTCCGTTAAATGATAATCCCAGGACTTATCCCTTAATATGGGTTTGAGTTAAGGTCTGGACAATGCTGGCTAATGCTGTGTCAAACTCACCATTCACATATAGTACTCTGGATGTTTGTGGGTTGTCTGCTCCATAGTACATGTTTGTAAAAGCAGTGTGTCCGAGCAGAGAGTCCTGTGAAATCCCAAACACCAGAGAACACAGTTTGGTGTGAGTGTCCAGCGTTACCATCCCAGAGAAAGGACAATGAGAATCTTCACAAGTTTGATCTAAATGGAAAAAAACAGTCATGAAAACAATAATGGCAAATGAAGCCTAAGTTCCTACATCCAAGCAACTATGGGCTTTAGGTGGGAACACTCTTGACAATGGCCAGTTAGTCACAGGGTTGACACAGAGACACATGCTGTAGCATTCATTCACCACAGGGGAAAGTTATATTCACATGTATTTCTGAATGAGTGGATGTAAGAGCGAGATAAACCACTGAAAATTATAATTCATCCTCTCTACAACCAAGCATTTATGGTCCTACACTATAAAACACTTCAACTATTTATCCCTAACCCACCATTTGGGAAACACTGTTCTCAAACACGTTGTCTATTTTTGCCCATAATGCATATAATCACTTAAAATATCCATTCTCTACAGCAATAATGATTAATATATAGTTATTGTATATGTAATGTACAAAAGCCAAACTCGGAGCATGTCTGGTACATCCACTGTCTCTCTCCTCTGTGGACCGACCGACGAGACGTGTCCATCAGATCTTTTACTTCGGCCTCCCGGGACACGCACAGACACTGATCGCTGGAGCGGTAGACCTGCAGAAAACATGAATGGAAAATAGACGCAGCTCAATGGGGACATCTGGTGGTTACAAATGAGAAAGACCCAACAGGCTACAGGCAAAACTAATGGTATGAAGCACAGCAGTTTTAAGCCTTTTTTATGGGCATATTTATACCTGATTTTGTATTGTTTTGTCCTGATTAATATGACCATATCTATCGGCTACCTATATTTATACCTAAGCCTAGATTTGCCAGAGTTATAAATCATAATTAATGTTAAATAAATCTGATTTAACTCGATGGGGCAATCGGTTTCCCCAATTTATTCGAGTTTATTTAACTTTGGTTGTGTTTTACAGCGTAATAATGTCTACATACCAAGGACACTGAGGCTATATGCCCATATATGGTCACATACCTGAGCGAGCTTCACCAGACGCTCGTAGCTGGTCTCATCGGCGTTGGTCATGAGTTCACAGGCCTCTCTGATGGACATGAGCACTCCTTCTTCATTGTACTGCACTGTCCCCATGAAGATGTCCGCCAGACTTTGAACAAGCTCAATCTGAGGAGGAGTGAGAGAGGATTTTGAAAGCATAAAAAGTATAAACGTGAAGCAATTTTTGAAAACTGTCCCACCTTGTCATCAGTAGTTTTTGGATCCTGGCACAAGCCGAAGTCCTCTGCCACGCGACTGCTGTTCCCGGACATCAGCTCTGCCTCAAGAACTGTGAAAGCTTTTTGCACCTCACCAAGACACTGCGATAAGAGACAAGGGCATGGTCTTACACGCCACTGAACTAACCCAGGTCTAAATCGGACTCTACCAGGACCCTATAGACCCTTTAAAATGTGTGTCATGTGGAATGTTCAAAACTCTATTTATGGATTAGTAAATACATTATGAAGCAGTTATTTCTACGTTTTTATTTTGATCTCCTTTCCTTTATAAAAGCCTACCAAAACATGATTAAAAAGCTGTATCAGAATCAGATATCGACCAAATTGGTAATTCAAATATTGGTATCGGACAAGAATTTTCATATCAGTGCAAGATTAAACTGTACCAAAATCCTGAACTTAAACAGGAACAAAATTAGTAACCCCCCTTATAGTCCATATACCACAGTTTGAGATTGACTGTACCTTAACAGAGCCACCAACGTCTTCATTTGTCAAACTTAGCCCTACGATCTAAAATACAACAAATACAAATCAACAATAACTATGTTCCGATGTAAAAGTGTAACATGATGCAATTTTTACCTGATTGTATTCAGAGAAGTCCAACTTAGCTTTGACAGGAGCTGAAGATGCCACAGCTCCGTACACAAGATGGGGAAACTGCAAAGATGAAAGAACAATAATGATCTTTGTTATGTATGTTATGTGTATACACTTAGTTTGCTTATACCATTCCTCTGAACCAGGCCGACAGAGCTCCCGAATATGAGCCTCCGAAACTGATCCAAGTGTTGTTTTTGGTCAAGTTGAATCTGCTGCTGATGAACTGGTGGAAAACAGCCAAATCTACCAAACTGAAAGAGCCGGAGATTTTGACTTAGTCAAGTTCTGATTGTTGGAGAAAACAATCAAGAATGGTGTCAACCCCACAGACAAAAGTAGACTGCCATCTTGTGGGTATATTATATAACTAGGCCTGTGCTGTCCACATCTACGGCCATATCGTGGATGATATCGCGGACGTTGGGGGCGGCCATATCATGGACGATATCGCGGACGTTGGGGTCGGCCATATCGTAGACGATATTGCGGACTACTGGGGCGGCCATATCACGGACGATATCACGGACGATATCACGGACGATATCACGGACGTTGGGGCGGCCATATCGTGGACGATATGATCCTAGCTGTGGATCTGCGGATGCGGACGTGGACGAACACCGACGTGATTCCATAATATCGTCGTTTCTCCGATATAATTACTGTTATAATGTAAATAATGGGCCTGAATGTCATAAGGTCTAGAATGATCAGGAGTCAAATTCATTCCTATAAACAGACCAGTTGAAAACCAGTGGTTATGGTTCAGGTTCATTTTGAAGAACATTTTCACATTTATTAAGCATATACCCTAAATGCATTAGCTACATATTATAGTCCCACTAGTGTGTCAATCGTCCCAATCTTACCCTATGGAGCTCATAAAGGTGAAAACAGGTAATAAACAGATACAGCCTAAAGCTATAATTTTACGCTTGCTGACTAAATAAAAAAGATTCTGTATCAAAAGCATCACATTAGGATGAGGAGGGATCAAATTGGGCCCCAGTAGGCGATCTAAGGGCCACTGTGAATACATTCTGTTGGTCAAGTAAACTTTGAGCACAACACAATAAAGGTAAAACCAAGGTAGGTACTGAAAGTGAATGCAGGTCTTACGCCTGTTGGCTGCTCAGGTGAACCAGGGTCTGTGTCTTCAGGCCGTTGTCAGGGGTGATGCTGTCTCCATAGAAACGGTGCTCCAGAGCCAATAAAAGAGCCCCGTTTGCCCTGGCAATGTCAACATGGTGACCTGCACAAACAAGGACAGCCCCACAATAACGGCCCCACGGAAATTCCATAATAATACTGTCAGTAACAACTGTAAGTCACATGTTCTTAGTTTCTAGTTTTGAAAGTGAAGCAGGATACTGTAATGGCCACTTTATTAGGCAGACCCTATACCTGCTAGTTCACCAAAAACCATATTAGCAAATAAATAAAAACATATTTACATAAATAACATTCCAACCCACCAGTGGAGAATTACAAAAATTCAACAAAAAAAATTATAATATACATGCCAGCATATAGTCACAGATTCACCACTTAGTTGCCGTCTCTAGCTCTAGTATTTGTTATTACATAGTTATTACATAATTTCATTTCTCCGAGTGTCTGTAATACTAAAATACCTGCAACAACGTCAAACACAGAGATGGGTCCCTCTCCTCCGATAAACAAAAACACAGGACCACTGGGACGCTGCCAGTACTTCTCATTCACCAGGAATTTCTGTAAGAATCCGAGACAAAATGAAAGAGTAACATTTACATACATACTTTTTAGGCAAACTGAACATTTTTAGTAAGAATATGCAACATGTGATCCAAGATATTTTTTTTATTGGAGTATTTGGCAAAACTCTCGTAACCAGCCAATTGAGCATTTTCAAAGCAACCATAGAGTTATAAAAACTGGTATTATAGCTCATGGAAGTGTGGAAGCTCTGTGTATCTATAAACTGCATAGTCATTAAAATTCTGTTAATTACATATTCATTCATTCATTCAAAACAATAATACATAATGCACATAATACACACCCAGCTTAATCTTTTCAGACTGTAATAATGCATTTTAATTTAACCATTGATGGGCATTTCACATAATATTGTGGAAAATATTTCTCTCTGAGATTACATATTTCTACATTTTTCTCAAATAAAACATGATACTCATCAACAACGCTTTCTCACCCCTAATTTCAATTGCACCAGCATCAGTGAGTATTTTAGATAAATGTATAAGGTCAATCTGAATGGCCCATTGTAAAGACCTGAGTAATAGAATATGATTCGATTGATGAACTCTATTTGACTCAGTAGATGTACTAATACCTGTGGAAAGATATCAGTTTCCTGTTTGTTGAAGTGGTTTAGTTTCTGTTGAATGTTCCCCTCAGTTACATCAGACAAAAGGTCCCTGTTCACCAGGCTTTTGGCTTTTTTCATCTGCAGCGTTCGAAAACGCTCGTGAATGTTCCAAAGCAATCGTCCCTCTGTGACAAGAAAAAAACGTGAAAATTATCATATTTGAATACAATCATAGAGCTATAGAGGTTGGTAGAGTTTCCACATTTGGACTCCACTAAAAATAAATAAATCAATAAATCAATCAAAATCCAAATTAAAATTAAAATCAAATTAAAATCAAATCAAAATAAATCAATCAATCAATCAATCAATAAAATAAAAAATCTAGTATTTCCAAACAATAAACCAAATGTTGAAAAATGGAAGCGCCTTCACAATCTAACATAGCGTTTGAGACCCCGCCTTCATGATATGTCTGGCACCAATCACAGTGGAGTATATGGCTCTCGGGGGCGGGACATCGGCCGCGCTTGATGCAATGAGTGAAAGTTACAGCAGCGTTGCCATAAAGTGTTTTCTTCCGTGCCTGGCTGGGCCTCGTTTTTATCGGGCACACGCGGACATATATATTACACAGCCCCGAACATGTCTTTTTCAAAGCCTTACAAAGCTTTTCTTGTGGAAAACCTGATGCGGCCCAGCCTCACCCAGACTCTGCTTCCAGCGGCCCCCAGATAAATTGAGTTTGCGACCCCTGATCTAACATATTACCTTCCACAGTGCAGTTTCAGTATTCAAGTTAAAAGTATTGTCATTTCAAACTAATATTACTCAGGGAGACGTAGTATGGAGTAAAAACCTTTACTCAAAGTGAATGTAACCACCCACAGGCACTGATGGTGAATTTGACAAAACTAGGCCACAATCAAAAGCAGTTAGTTCAAATGACCCACTTCATATAACATAAATACATTATAAAAACACATTCACGAGAGGATACCATTATGACCTTACCTGTGCATATCAAGGAGAGTAGCGTTAGAAGTACAACACACTGGATCTGTGATACAAGCATGTTACTGAAGTCAGGTCAAAAGTGTATGAAGAAAAACATCCCTGCTTTTTATACTGACTGGAGGGTGATGTCAAATTTGGTTCAGTTTTGACATCTGATACCTTTGGCTCAGCACAATTGAGCGTCGGCTTGGCTTTGGAATGAAATACCTCTATGCCTTGTAAGCATGGTGCATCAAATATAGTTTCATATAATGTATAGATCAGGACCAAACCAGATCGAAACTAGAACTAAGACAGGTCTAAACAGGGTTGAATCATGATTAAACTAATTATCATACCCAAAGACGCTGCCACCACACCTACTGTCCCTCAGTAAAAAGAAGCAGGGGGTCTCAGATTGAGAGCGTACCTGGCCCAGGTGCCGGCCCATGGTCCCGCCGCCTCGCGAGACTCACCCAGGGGTTTTTGACCTTCTGAAAGAGAAAGCGCTTTTGGTTTGTGTGCACACTTCTGAAATAAAATTAATTGTTTTCCACACCTTGTCTGGATTTCCTCTTGATGACAGAAGCATGGACCAATCCACCTGGGACCAATTCAGCTGGGACCCAACCACCTGGGACCAAACCACCTGGGACCAAACCAGCTGGGACCAAACCACCTGGGACCAAACCACCTGGGACCAAACAACCTGGGACCAAATCAGCTGGGACCAAACCACCTGGGACCAAACCAGCTGGGACCAAACCACCTGGGACCAAACCACCTTGGACTAAACCACCTGGGACTAAACCACCTGGGACCAAACCACCTGGGACCAAACCACCTGGGACCAAATCACCTGGGACCAAACCACTTGGGACCAAACCACCTGGGACCAAACCACCTGAGACCAAATCAGCTGGGACCAAACCACCTGGGACCAAACCAGCTCCTCCCACCTCGACACGAGTGTCTGGTCGGGGTCGCCACTGTCTTCAAGGTTAAATTCCAATGCAAGCCTTTACACGTGACTAATTCTTCTTCTTTTGCCCTACAGTTATTTACAGTGTTATTTATAGTGTATATATATATATATATAGTCGAATTTTATTCATTTAAATTTTGGATTTTACTTTGGTCTTTTTGCACTTTGGTCACTTTAAGTGTTGTACAGGGCTGTATAATTAAATGTTGATTGATTGATAACATATAGAAATAAAATTGCTGAGATGCATTTGTGAAGGGCGTGTCACTTCCTGATCTGTGAGGATCAGAAGTTTAGTCTGTAATTTCATCACTTCATCAACTTCAGCTTGCAGACTTTAGCAAGATTTCTGCGAATACATTGATTTATAAATTAAGCTGTTTAATGGGTTTAAAGGTGCGGTATACAGCAACATCTGATGGTAATTTTGCACACGCTGGTTCTAAATATGGTAGCCCTGTGAGGACAATTAAATTCTGAAACAAAAGAAATTGGATTATTTCTTTTTATTAGACACAATACATTTATTTCACATTGGGGCTTAGCTTCACCCTGCGACTAATTACCTATTGTCCAACGTGTATACCCACCAAAAACCAATAGTTGTTGACTCCTAACAAAATGAGTGGAAGAACTTTGATGCAATTTTATTTCTTATAAAAGTATAAAAGAAAATCTGTTTTTTTTAGTATTGACCGGGCAGCTCAAATATGAACCTGATGATAAGACTATTTTGATCACACACAGACATTAAACTAATGACACATTGATAGTGACAGACTTTACATTAGTTTTTACTCATAGTGCAGTCATTTAGAGTCAACTTTAAACAACTAATCACCTATCAGAAATGTTTTACTAGAAAAACCTGGCAAGATCAAGATGAAAACAACTTCCTTTTCTCTGACCATCTTTGACATTTCCAACCACAAACAGGAAGTAACATTTAATTTGCACATAAATGCACTTAGCACTAAGATTGAGACCACTCATTCCACCATGAACTTCAGCACTGGAGAACCACAAATACCGTACGCTGTCGCTTTTGGATTGTTTATGTCTTTGGGATTGCCTCTTAACGCTACAGCACTCTGGATCTTGCTCCGTTACCATGATCTGAAGTCTCCGAGTGTGATTTTTATGGTAAACCTCTCCATTTCGGACCTGTTTCTTGGCATCTCTTTGCCTTTAAGGGTCTACTTCTACGCCATGGGAACTTGGACCCTTGGGATTATGCCTTGCGTTGGAGCCAAAACATTGTTTTGTGTCAACATTCGATCAAGCTCAATCTTCATTACCTTCATCGGCATAGACCGACTTCTTGCAGTAGTCTACCCTTTGAGATCTCGCCACCTCAGAACTGCCTCTAAAGCTTTTAAGGCTACAGTTTTAGCTTGGCTTTTTGTCATAACTCTCAACATCCCACAAAGTGTAGAATTCACAAAATATTTACAAAAACATAATGAATCGTTTTGCTTTGAGCATCCTCAACACGACCACGACTACAGGTACATTTCAGGATTTACCTTTGAGATCCTCCAACTGGTTTTGGTGCTAGTTTTGCTAATAGTCAACATTGTGTCTACGGTTTTGGTATCTTGGTCCCTAAAGGGGAGACAACTAAAGGTCGAAAATAAAGTGAATGTGATGCTGATCTTTGCGATGAGTATGGTAATGTTCGCAGTCTGTTTTTTGCCAGTGTCCATTGGGTTACTCATAAAAGGGACACACATTTATTTGACTTGTATAGCTACGGCTAACTGTTGTCTGGATCCGCTGCTGTACTATTTCTCTTTGGATGCGTTCTGGAAGAAGAAAGAGGAGAGTCACCGACTGCCAACTACCAACAATATTTAGAAAGCATGTTTTACACTGGATGCCCTTCCTTCCATATGCCGAGGCTTGGGACCGACACAGATATTACATTGTGACATTCGGTGGATAGATACTACTGTATTAACTATAAACCAAAAGTATGTGACCATAAAAGACAAAGATAATATGTATTGAAGGATGTAAGAATACTAATAGTGTGTAGCATTTTAGCGACATCTGGTGGTGAAACATGTTCGTTTCACCCCATAACTTCCTGTGCATATATATATATACACACTGTTGCCCTGTTGGGACATGGCATTATAATTGGTCAAGATGCCATCAACATATCTGACTGGAGAAGATGTGCGTTCGGCTGTGAGGATCTCAAGGCATTGTTTTTGTTTTTTTGGACACCCCCAAAAATGGGCACAAATGGTCCTGAGTTAAAGAGACAAAAGCTGTCTAATCAGAGCGTTTGTTATCAAGTCCAAGTGGGAGCTCCACAAAACAGCTTGTATTAGATAAATATTGTGTGTTGCAAAATGTAAAATGGTGACCTAATTGTATCCAAAATAAACTGTGAAATGTGCAAAATAAAAATACACAATGTAAAACCACTCTGCTTCAAAATAAACAAGATCTAAATCCTGTAATTCAGTTAATTGTGTTTCTCTGTTGGAGCCAGTTACATCTGATTCTAATCTTCAGCAGATGGCCTCAGCACTGGAATAAGCCCAGAGCAGACTGTAAGGATCTGTGACCTGATCTGGAGATTTCAAATGGTCCATGAGTAAACACTGAATTTGTCACAAAGGGCTGGCACAGCAAAAAGTACCATTACTGCTTGGTTTTGTAGTATATTTGCTCCTTGGTTTTGTAGTGTATTTTCTATTTGATTTTGTAGTGTATTTTCTCCTTGATTTTGTAGTGTATTTTCTGCTTGGTCTTGGTTTTGTACTAACCCAGTACAATCAACACAGGGACTGACCAAACCAGCAGTAAATCAGTTCTAAATCAGGTAAAACCAAAAAATCTAAACTGGGACTAAACTAGACCAGGTCTGATTTAAAGGTAATATATTTCTGAGCTTGTAACTGTTTTATGATGTTTCCAACTCAGACACATTCCCAAATATGTGTTTTGTTTCAGTCGCCCATGTTTGAGTAATGAATTATGTTGAGCTATAGTTGAGCCATAAAACAGATTCAACTATTAGCAAGTGATGGCACAATTATACCACTCCTCTCTAGGAAGTGCACTGTCAACAAACGCACCCAGAGAAGCATTGTTGCTACCACCAATAAAAAGTAGTGGGACCCCTGAAAACAGGCACAAATGGGTTGTTCCTGTCTTAAAGAGACAAGTGTCTAATCAGAGTGGTTGCTATCGAGCCAAAATTTGTGTGTTTGATGTTGCAAAATGTAAAATGGTAAACTCAAATCTAAAATAGACTGTGAAATGTGCAAAAACGCATAATAGAGGACCTTTAACTATAAAGCCAGGACTAAACCAGAACTTAATTAGAATAAAAACATAGAACTGAACCAGATTTACCATTACCAGGACTAAACCAGGATAAAAAACAGATATTAATCATGTCTATATAACAAAATCAGGTCTAAATCATGCCAAAATTAGGACTGAACTGTGACTGAACAATAGTTCACACATTCAAGACTGCAGGAGAGGAGGAACCAGTGGGACCTGTACCAGAGCTTGAGAACCACTGTAATGAAAGTATCTGTTGTAACAGTGACTGTGGGAAAAGCAGAGGTGTGATGCAACAGGTCGATAAGGCTGATGACGTTAATGAAATGACAGTTGATGCAATAACAGTGAGAAGGAGGCAAATGGGTGAACTAAGCTTACAATTACGATAATGGTCTTATTAGAATCTGTTTGTGTAAGAATTGTGTTTATATAACCTGATGGAATATTGCATTATCTAACCATTTTTACCATCTTTAACCATTTAAGAGACACTGACATTTTGTAAATAAAACACATAACATGGTTTTGAAATTAGGTACATACATCTGAGGAGTTGAAGGCAACTATGGGCTTTAAGTGGGGTACGTAAGTTAGTCGCATGGCTGACACAGATACACACGCTCTCACATTTATTTACCGGGGCAATTTAGAATCACCAATTTACCTAAAACATGGATGTCAGTGAGAACCCATATTAACACAAGAGAGACATGCTTGTAAATACAACAAAACACAGTACAAATTATTTATCACTACTTTATTCACAAACGACTTCCAATATGGCAGACAAAATATACAAGTTTGAAGTAACGTAATATTCTCTCCTTCATGAGTATTGACTTTAGTCCAGTCTCTGACACTAGCTGGACTAAGGCTTTAGCATCATTAAAAGAAAATCCATTAAAACATCCTAAAAACTCATCAGTGCGGCTGACTCTTACTTATAGATAAACACATGCAAGAAAAGTGAATGTTTTTGAATGGCTCACAAATGCAGTAAAATGACTTGGATGCATCACCTGAACAAATAAAACGATAGCATTGTCTATTTCCAGCTGTGTACAATTTACAAAAAAGGTGCTTAATGCATTAACCCTGTGTGACTCAAGCTAAAATACAATCATAAAAAGAAGAGCGAGAAAGCCGAGCAAAAATATAGAAAAAGCGAGAGAAGCGATTCATCATCAGTGATCGAATCGAATATCGACCGCAGTGGATTTCAAACTGTTCACACCAAAGAACATAAAAAAAGACTAAATCAGATCTAACATAAGGTATAAACAAAGAATAAACCACAACTAAACATGGTCTAAAGCAAGAGTAAACCAGGTTTAAACCAGGACTGATCCAGGACTGAACCAGGACTGATCCAAGACTGAACCAGGACTGATCCAAGACTGATCCAGGACTGATCCAGGACTGAACCAGGACTGAACCAGGACTGAACCAGGACTGAACCAGGACTGAACCAGGACTGAACCAGGACTGATCCAAGACTGAACCAGGACTGAACCAGGACTGAACCAGGACTGAACCAGGACTGAACCAGGACTGATCCAAGACTGATCCAAGACTGATCCAGGACTGATCCAGGACTGAACCAGGACTGAACCAGGACTGATCCAGGACTGATCCAGGACTGAACCAGGACTGATCCAGGACTGAACCAGGACTGATCCAGGACTGATCCAGGATTGATCCAGATGGACTAGCAAGATCCTAGACTGGGATTAAACCAAGATCATTCTACCTGAGGACAGCATCACATTTTAATTTAATGTAATATATTTTTTATAAATGAACAAATGTAAATAATGCTTTTATTATATCAACAGTAATGGAACAATGAAGAAATGTTACTCACAATAAAAAAAAACCTTATTTTTTTGTATTTACAGACCTTTGTTTCAGACATTTCACTGATTGTACAGGATTAAAAACAATGACTATATTTTAATATTTGTATAAAACCATTCAAAGATTTTTGAGCCAAAGACACCTGTTTTGGAATATTCATTTCTTTGTAATTTTTCTCCATGTATTTTGGAAAAAGTCACATATACTTGTGTGCTCATAGACAGGCTTTTTATATTTTTGAAATTGCCCCTTTTTGCCCAAAGGTGTTTTTTATTTAATCACAATCAAAATTAGCTAGGACAAGCCAAAAATAAGAGAACATTATACAAAAATACAGTTAAGAAGATTCATTAGGGATGATAAGAAGATTTATTTATCATTTCAGTAATCTAGAGCAATTTTCTTTCCCATTAAACATAAATAATGATTAAAAAATCTGAAAATACATAATAAGACAGGCAGTCTCCAGACATTTTAAAATGTTTTTTAATCAACCCGATTTTTTTCTTTGTTTAGAAATCATACTGTCAATGCTAGAAATCCATACATTTTTACTTTTAAAGTGATTTTCCTGTTTTATTGTGAAATGCGGAAGTGTATGTTGTCATTTTGCGTTAGCTTCAAGCGCCTCAGCATCCTCCATCCTCCTCCTCTAGGACTAAACAGGACCAGAGCTCGCATCACTAGCAGAGTCAGAACCAGGTTTAACCCAGGACTAACCCAAGTCTAAACTAGATCTAACCCAAGAATCCAGGGCTCAAGGACTATGGAAGGAGACGGAGTGCCCTCGCTCATAGACGTGTCTATCGCCCTGAGGCTTCAACCCAATGACGGGCCCGTGTTCTTTAAGGTGGACGGGACCCGCTTTGGACAGGGCCGGACCATCAAGCTCCTGACCGGGTCCAAGTACCGGGTCGAGGTGGTCTGCAAACCGGGCTGCGTCTCCGCCACGTAAGAAACTAACGTAGGATAATTATAAATACCCTATAATGTGGTTATACGAGCAGGATGTGTCTGATAGCTCAATGGAGTGTCGTTTGGCTTACAAACGTTGTGTTTTCTACAATTATCAGTGGAATAAAACCGAGATAAACTGGGAGCTAGCGTTTACAGTATACACAGGCGCAAACATCCGCACCTGCCTATAGCTTACTGCTTGTAAAGGACCAAAAATGAGCGGTATTTCCAAACGGGCCCATACAGTGCCAGTTTAGTCCTGATTTAGACCCTATTTAGACCCGGTTCTGTCCTGGTTTTGTCCGGGCAGAAGCAGCTGGTCCCCGGCCCGTATAGGCCTGAGGTCCTCCCGGAAACAGATCCGGAGTAATGGATACATGTGGAGAGGGTTACAACGGTGTTCAGGGGAAGAGGATTAGAGATAGGACTGAACCAGGTCTAAACTAAAGAACATTTGGGCTGTTAGGGCCTATACTGTATCATTCATGTTCATGACCTCTCAGCCGTAAAATCATGGGGGAGGATCTGACACACGGCCCAGGGGCCACATCTGGTCCTTCTCTGAGTGTTTTCAGGACACAGTACATGGGGGTCAGTCATCAAGCCAAATTAAAATGACTTCCATATTTGGCTATCCCATCTACTTTGGGCATGAGGCGGGGGTACAGCCAGGGCAATAATGTAAATCAGCTTTGGCTTTCAAATGGGTTTTTGAGTGTAGTCTGCATGTCCTCCTCGTGGGTTCTCTCCTCTTTCTCTCACTGTCCAAAGTAAGCTGTGCTTAAAATTCGCTACATAGTTGGCTATTTCAAAGACAAAACAATATCATTATTCAGGGTTTTGATACTCCGTCCAGCTGTAGGGCACTGCATAGTGGCATGTTTTAGTTTTTTAAATAAAATAAAAAATATAGTGGTTTCCTGGTGTTGAGTAAATAAAATTAATATAATTATGCGTCGTGACACAATGTCTTTGATGACACGCAGCCCCAGTCCATAGACATGCGTGAACTGGAGAATCTATTGGAAGAACAGTCTCCCCCCGCCTCAGACCTGTAGTAGCGCAGTGACTGACGATGTTGTGTTGTCATAGGAACATGAACATCGGTGGTGTGGTGTTTCCGTTGGAGGAACAGTCTCGTGAGGAGCAGACTGTGGTGTTTCAGGGAAAATATGACACTGAAGGAGTCCCACATACCAAGAGTGGAGACCGACAACCTGTACAAGTCAGCATCGAGGTAATTGAGTTATTTAAAATTTCAACTGAAAACATAGGATATCACAGTAAGTCTTTTTGAATTGTCTCTTTTTCTAATCCTAAATATTAGAAGTTATCCTTTTACACAACATGTAAATAATATTTTCTTTTTTAAATTGAGAAGAAAATAAAGAAAAAAGGAAAGAAATAAAATATGAAAATCACATTTCAAAAAAATCAATCACATTTTCTTTTTTTAATCACATTTTATGGTAAAATCTGGTCTATTGCTTATGGAAATGCAAAACGTGAGCTTTTTTTTTTCTTATTAGTGGAACGTCCCTGATGTTATAGGCTTATTTAGCACTTACTCTGAAACGTGTGTGTGACTGCAGTGCCCCCTGGTGGGTGTACATGTGTTAATTCATCATGTATACTGTCAGCTTCAGGAGAGTCGTTCTAATCTGACATTAACTATACAGATTCAGCAACATGGAGAAACATTAACTCATCAATGACTGTAGAGAAATCAAAATGTGGGACACAGACTCAATTTGTGGGACACTGGATTTGAGCTGAAGACACTGCAATACAACACAAAGTGGGATCTGGAAATTTATTATGGCATAGGGGTCGTCCTATAACTGAATGGTTGGTGGTTCGAATCCCCCTTGAAATTCTGTTTATTGTCGCTGTGTCCTTGGGAAAGGCACTTAACCCACATCTCTGTCAGTATGCACCAGGGCAGCTATGGTTTACCACCACCAGTGTGTGAATGTGGAGTAAATGAATAATGGACTTAATTATAAAGGATGTTATGAAATGCGCTGTAAGCCTTTATCAGGACAAATGTCTTCATGAAACCTTTCAATGTAGCACTCTTGAAGCACATAAGACACCCATATCCCTCACGCCATACAATCTGAATTCATTTGTATTTTCTGTTTTGTGCAGTTTGGTAAAGCGGGGGCGTTCGAGACGGTGTGGCAGGCCAAATACTACAACTACTACAAGAGAGAGCACTGTCAATTCGGAAACAAGTTTGAGTCAATCGACTACGAGTGCAAACCCAACGAAACGCGCACGCTGATGTGGATCAACAAGGAGTCCTTCAACTGAGACCAAGACTAAACCAGGTCTAAACCAGGTCTAAACCGGTCTAAACCGGACTAAACCAGGTCGTATGCTGCGTTCATTACTGATCGGAAAACTTGGAAATGCTGATGTAATACAGCTGACTTTCGAAAAACATACATTCACTCAGCAGGAAAAAACTGTTGTTGAAAAAGCTCTTTCACAGTTTGTTTACTTGTAGCAGGAAGTCGCCATATTCCTGGTGCGAACTCGGTACAGTCCAACACTTCTGCACCAGTTTCCGACCCCCGTTTGTGTTCAAGGCTGTTTTTCTGAGTCGGCGGTCGGATTTCCGAGATTCCCAGACATCTTGAACGCAGCATCTCTCCGGTTGCAGAAGAAGTAACGTGAACAGTTGGACAGTTTTGTGCAGATCTTGAGCCTCTGTGTATGTTATTGTTGTTTTATGTCATATTTATTTTGAATATCTGTAATTATTGTAACACTGATCATATCCACAAATTCACATTAATAACTGCTTCTTATTTAAACACAAAATGGAAATCCATAAATCAGGACTAAATCGGGTCTAAACAAGGCCAGACTGTTTCAGGTTATCTGTGTATGTCCAAGTACAATTATAAGCATAAACCAATATAATTAAGCCTAATCCAGGTCTAAACTAGGATTAAATCAGGACTAAACCAGGTAAAATTCAGGCTCCCTACTTTTGAGTTGGTCTAGAAAGAACGTGCAGCCCATATTCAGAGCTTACAGTTCTTGCTCTGGCATCGTGAGTTCGAATCCGGCTCAAGTTTGCCGATGTCAGTCCCCACTCTTCCCCCCGGTTTCTGGTTGCTTACTGTCCTATTAATAAAGCCAAAAATGTATCTTTGAAAAGAGCCATAGTACTACCAATGGTCCCCGTACCACAGTTTGAGAATCGTTTGGTGAAACTGACAATGCAAAGTGGGGCAAAATTCAAAATAATTTCTCAATCTTATTTACTGAAGGCACTCTAAATCTGGTGCTGGTACTAGCCGAAAGATAAATTCAGTGAGATATTCTGTATGTGCTGTATACAGGCTGTAATAGAAGCACAATTTTGATCTACAATTATTCTGACAACAGTTATTTTCCCCTAATTCTGAAGTTACTATAGACCAGGGGTGTCCAAACTTTTTTCACTGAGGGCCACATGTCAGAAATTCATACCAAGGAGGACCACTTGCTGAGGTGGATGATTTCGCTTCACCAGAAGTCCCCTTCAGTTGTATCTGTTCTGACACTTATGTTCAGGTTCAGGTTTATTCACTTATTGTCCCTCTATATTACAACAATAACCACACAGAAAAGTGGACTTGGATTATGTAGAGTCAAACGCAGTAAACAGACCATTTGAGCCAATTGAGAGGTAAGCCTGAGGGCCACAAAAAAATTGCTCTGTGGGCCACATTTGGCCCCTGGGCCATAGTTTGGACACCCCTGCTTTAGTCCCTCTCCTGCCCTCTACAGCAAACATCAAATGAGATTTTGTGGGTTACCTTTTTGACCAATAGCAGTCATGTTTCACGCCTCTACAGACTCAGAGAGTCAAATTAATGTATTTATTTTCTTTAATAAACCTTTTTCCTATGTTAGGAAACTTATGGGCTACACATATAATATGTAAAACAGTTTGAAACATATAAATAACATATATAAATAAAAAGTTCATACCATTTAGCACTGTCTTACTGTGTAGGCAGATGCTAAAATAGTCTTTCTTTCCCAATGTAGTCCAACAACCCTTATCAAGTGTGACTTTCATTAAACAGACCTTTTTGCAATTTTCTGACCCTTGCTGTTGTCATTTAGAACCTTGAAAATGTGAAATGTGAACCAGTTGCAAAACTTCAGGTTCCAGTTGTGACATGGTGTCTGGTTTATTGACATCTGCTTTTTTGGAGCGTAGATAGCATAAGCCACAGAAACATAAAACCTGAAAAAGGTTTAAAATAATTACTTGGTATTATCTGCATTAGTCAAATGAGAAACACTATCTTCAAGTCTATAAAGCCCAACATAAAACAAGGCAGGAACAAAAACATACTTGTATTATGACAGACACAGACACTGCCTGTATACCAGTTGTGTGTGTGTGAATGTGAAGGACTCCCAAACAGTGCATGTTCAGTAGTGGTGTAGTGAAGCATTGCTAGGTGCATCTTTGTGTGTTTGTGTGTATGTGTGTTGTAATCTCAGCAGCAGATCATGTTTTCCAGGCCTCAGATGAGGTAAAGCAGCTTTGGCAGCAGGCCGTTTCATCTCAGGCACTGGGGCCCAAAACAAAGAGAAAATGATTGATTGGATGATGAATTATTTAGAGGTGGAGGGCCGAGGAACGAACAAGCCTTACTGGGGAGAACGAGCGAGTGAGTGGTTGAGAGACTAGTGCTGCCGGTGAGAGAGATCATCTTTATCACTCTCTCTACTCGGTGAAGACGGGTAAAAAACTTGCCCCTAATTGTACTAATGCGTGTCACCACAAATTTGCCAAAATAAAATATTGATATGGACGCTGTGACAGGGCTGTGCGGTGCTGAAGACTGATTGGAGCGGAGAGGTGTTTGCTCAGAGATCTATAGAACGTTTGAACCTACATGTAACAGTACACTGCAGACAGGGGCAACTCCAGATCTGCTCCGTGCATGCCTCCTTTCACAGCAGCCTTCTAGCAATTACAGAAATACCATAATATAAAGTGTTTACCTGCCCGAGCCAGTAAATATGAGACCATCATTAAACAGCATGAACCCGGACTACACTTGTTAAAATGCCAGACTCGAGCTGCGAGTGCTTTCTCAGACCTGTATGTGATGCCCAGTCTGACCACAGGGGGCGCTGCTGTGATATTTGAGACAGACAGACGAGGAGACAAGGGAACAGGAACAGGAGGAGGAGGAGGGCTCGCTGAGGCGAGGCTACAGGGATGAACGCTAAGACACTCGCGCCCCAGCCACTTTTTCAATATCCCCTCCTCATGAAATTTCATTTGGATTGTAAATGTTCAGTAATTTACCATCATAAATGTGTAATGGGCCCCTGAATCCAATGACATTGTGCTGGCTAATCAACTCATTTGAAAATGAATATAGATCTATTAAAGGGAAGTCAGCATTTCCCTTTTGTTAAAGCTGGCATGCTGTCAAACATGGGAACGCTTCCTGAAAGACGCTTTTTGGAAGACGGGATCCTCTGGAGGCAGAGATAATCTAATCAGATGTGTGGATGTTAAATGAGATGATGAGTTAGATTAGGCGTCTGTGCTAAATTCTGATTTGTTTTGTCATTAAAAAAATCTGACAGTAATCGACTTAAGAGAAGAGGCTCATTTAAAAACCTCATCCAAATAATAATGTCTGTGATCGAGTTAATGACACTTCATTTTCAGATGGGAAAATACAGAGAAATTAAAATTAGAAACAGTCTCTGGTTGGTACAAAGAGGAGAGCCTCCAAATCCTGGAAAACACACAGCAGCAGTCACACCAGGATTATGACTTCTTATCTCTGAGAGACAGGGCTCCAGGCACTACCTACAAACACTTCATCAAAACCAAGTTTAACTCCGAACTGCCACTGCTCATAGAAAGAGAGAGCAGCAGAGAATACAGAATGCAAATTAAAAAATATTCAAAGTTATGCAGCAAGTGTGTACTGTATGTCGGTCTCTTTACAACTTCAAATCCATTGTAAAAAAATATATAAAAAAGGTGAGTGAAATTAACTTTGACGTTTTGCTGAAAATACTAAGAGAAAACCTTTTCTGGTCTCATGGTGACATGGGGGAAAAAGAGTTAAAATGAACATTATAATGAATTATAATTCTGGTGAATCACATCAACATGAGCACGCTCTAAGATCTGTGAGATCAATGTACTCTATCCTAAAGGATAACATTTGTAAATATAGAGTAACTTAACAACTATCTCTCTGTATGTTTAAAGTGCCACAATGCAATACTCTATTGTTGGAATCTATTGGTTGAGAAAAGCCTTCTCAAAAATGATATATTGCAATATTCCAGGGAGAATGTATGAAATGTCACTGTTGTTGAGTAGCACTTTCAAAAAATTAACTAACTCAAACAAATTACTATCAAATTTGTAAATTGCGTTTCAGATGTATACTTATACTTTGATCGTGCATATCTTACTGAATTTATTACATATATCTAGATGTTTTTTATGTCTTTTATGTTACTTTAAGTTTCTTGTGCTCTCCTCTGCCCCACTTCCCTCTTTTCTCAGCATCCTTGCTCTCTCTTTGCCGATGCCCCATTGTCGTCTGTGTTGAGGCAATCAAGCAAAAGCAGTCATTTATCTGCCCTGATGGTAGTGGGGGGTGTATTGTGCACAGCTCAGTTAGCCTCTCTGTGTGTCTTTAGGCTACTGCCCTCATGTAAGGTCATTGTAATTAAGTCTTGGCTCATAGTGGCCGACCGTGCCTTTGAGGTTCAAATGTATTTCCCAGAACCATTTGCTTCTAAGATCCTACAAAAAGAGACCCAACCCCAAATATTAGGGCCCTGTGTGTGAATATTGATTTATCTGTGCACCACGATGGGTTGAAATGAGTTAGGTTCTCCCCAACTTCCTCACTGATTACTTTGTGGAAATAGAATATTAGACTTTCAGCGATTGCAGCAGATGGACCATGCCGAGCTTGACCTAACACTTAAGATTGCTAATCTGGTGGTCCAAACTTGCACTGACTTCAATTACAGGACTCCATAGAAAGAAAGGGAAGATTGATGAACTATTTTAAAGTGCATCTGGCTATCTTTTATTTCCCCAATTAATTGCCTTTTACAACATTAGTTAAAGGGAACTGCAGAATTATGGGCAAGACATGTCAAAACTCCACAAATTGCTGAGTCTGAAAGGGAGATTGGATGGTTTGTGTGTTTTTGTGTTAAACCTGTGACTTACTAGCTATTGTCCAGAGGGTACCAGAGCCATAGTTGCTGAAAAAGCCTCCAGTCACCCACAAAAGCAGAACACGATGTACTTAATTCAATGCTATGACCCGATTACCATTATGGCAAAGCTCAAGCATTTTGCAAGGAATGCCACAAGTATTAAACTCCAAATGAAAACGAAGTGCCTTCACAACGGTATGTTAAGGACAGGGTAGGCCCAAGATGAGGACTCTAGTACTGCATGTCTGACCAAATGGGAGCAATAACCTCAAACAAACCCTACTGGTCCATATGGAGGTTGCCAGATCCTTCAGTCTTTCAGGATTTTTTTTATTTTGTACATTTAGTGCTATTTTGGCACAGGCGTTATTTTCCCTGTCTTATTCACTTCTTGTTGCTTTGACAAACAAACACTTTTTCCACATGCCTTGCCCTACCCCCAACCTGTGCACTGAACCCAAACATTTCTTCTGAGAGCTCCAACTTTTCACCACAACTGAGTGAAGTGCTGACTTACACTGTGTGTCAGCCTCTATACACTTCATCACCAGGTGCTTGTTGTGCTGCTCAAAATGCTCATTATGAGAGTTTTCAAATTCAGCAATTCTGGTCAAACTGCATAAAGCACAGAGCACAGTGTTATCGTTGATGCAGTCATGCCACAGTTGCAGTTCATTTCTGCTAATTGGGCAAATATTATTATTATTATTTTATATTTTGTTTTTAAATAGAGATGATGCATCAATACACTGACCTTCAAACAAATCATGATAACCTTAAATATGAATAAAAATCTATTAGGCTAATTTTTTTTTGTTTTCATCTCCATAGCGTCATCATTTTCCTAGAGATATATTTCTTTATTATTCTTTATGAAACATGAATAATGAAGCATGATATTACAAAACATTTCAATTTCAAGTTGTGTGAACTGCTGTGAATGTCATGCAAAAGGTCCTCGTTTATTTGTTTTAGGCCTGTTATTTTTTAATCTGGAGAACTCACCAAGGCCTAATATGGTGCATATCTTATGAAACAGGTTTCATCACTGTGACACATTGAACACAATTATTCGACATTACTGCCTCCTACTCCACTTACATAACATGGCGGGCTTACAACTTTCAACCCTTTTCGCCTCTAAATGCCTCTCACCCGTCTGACAGGGGGCTGAGCTGCATTTCAACTCCAGCGGTGTAGTGTGGCGTGTCTTTGAACAACCAAACAACTCGACTGAACTGCCTGCAGTCCTTTAAGCACTTTATCCTCACAGCTTCATTGGGCAATAGACAGGCACAAGACAAAAACAAGACAAAAAAATGCTAATGAACTCTCTAACATTCGACATTGCCATTCAGAGACAGCAAGAGGAGGATGTGTTAAAAATGTTTTCAGATGCCAGACTTATAACTTCGCAACAACACAGAGTTTGAAAGACGTGTTCCTGTTTGAGGCTGGCTGGCGTCACACTGGGGATTCGGTGTGTCTTGTTTAGAGCGCATTAGCCAGCCAATGACACAGTAGCTCGCTCCCTTTGCATCACTGTAGTTTTCTTGTTGTCAGGGAAAGTGTCCTAAGGCAATAATAATATCAGCACTCCTCCTCCTCCATCCTCCAGTGCCTCCTACACCTCCTCTTCATGCAAAGATACACCAGAGCCTAATTTTCTATCAGCAAAGCGTGAAATCAAGACAGAATACCACACAACAAGCATCCGTAAGAGAGGGCACTTTCACAGTTCGCCCACGATTAACCCACGCTCGTGTACAAATAACCAACACAACTTCAAAGAAAAGGATCAACTGAAGTGGACTCTGAGCTGGACAATCAAATATTTGATGATGAAGAGCAGTAATGAGCTTCTGAAGAACGTCATGGAATTATTAAACAGCAGGCTGGTTGTTATACACTGTGTTTTAATTGGATATTTTGGAACTAGTGGCAGTGGCTGTGGTGGTAGTGCAGGGTGTCCACTGATCAGTATAGGTTTGCGGTTTGATTCTCATTCCAAGCATTTAATTCTGTTGTTGTGTCTCTGGGCAAAGACGCTACCCATTTTCCCTGAATGTATGAATGTGTTATGGCTGCCACATCTTTGTCGGCCTGCCCCAGAGCAACTGTGGTTACAGATGTAGTTAATGTGAGACGCGAACATTGTAGGTTTGTGAAGCCTGCATGTCCTCCTCATGTTACTGTAGGTTTTCTCTGTTTTCCATAAAAAGAACTGTGTGCACTTAAAATGAGTTAGTCAGCCGTTATAAGAGTGATACCAAATATAAGACCAACTTCACAATAAAGAGTAAACTATATAAAAGCCCAGTCATTATCCTTCAACGTATCATGCTGTGATTTGGGCATTACAAGTGAATAATAATGCATTAGTCTTCAATGGCCCTTTTCTAGACACTCAAACACTCGACAGTACGGACGGGGGTCGGTGACCCTCTGGTTCCAGGGCGAACACTTACCGACGCCGTTTAGACTTGGTTTGAATTAGTTATGGTTTAGTCCTGGGTTAGACCTGGTTTAGTCCTGGTTTAGACCTGGTTTAGTCCTGGTTTAGACCTTGTTTAGTCCTGGTTTAGACCTGGTTTAGACCTGGTTCAGTCCTGGTTTAGACCTGGTTTAGTCCTGGTTTAGACCTGGTTTAGACCTGGTTTAGTCCTGGTTTAGTCCTGGTTTAGTCCTGGTTTAGTCCTGGTTTAG
>JAVQKC010079745.1:0-10102 GCA_036025475.1 Philypnodon macrostomus | reverse complement strand
CCCCCCCCCCCCCCCCCCCCCCCCCCCCCCCCCCCCCCCCCCCCCCCCCCCCCCCCCCCCCCCCCCCCCCCCCCCGGGGCGTGAAATGCAAATCCCTTTCTTATAAAAATCGGTTCCGTTTAAAAGGATTTCTGGGAAACGATCCACATTTCCACGGCAGGGGAGACAGTCAGCAAGAGAAAAAACAGCATAGCACCAGTCAAACATCAAGGAGACAGAGGACGTGGAAAGAGTAGCAAAAGAAAAGGCTACATGTCTGTAAAAGAAGGGATTGAGGCCCTGGTAAGGCCCTTTAGCTCAGGAATAAAACTGTCCTTTCTACATTTGGCTGATTGAAGACGCTTGTGTTCAAGTTAAAACATTTTTTTTTTAAATGTAACAAGTGAAGAGATGACATGGCCAACACACTTCCTCATCTGCAGTAGTGAGGGTAAACCGAGGAACTGAGAAATGACTCCTAAAAGAGGACTCAAAATGTACCTTATTCAAGCTTTCCATAAGCAGGAGTGATTTACAGTCAAAATGTTGCAACAGGGACAAAGGGTACATCATAAATGCAGTGAATAAATGATGCCAATTTAGGGATTTTTGCTTTAATCAATTATGCATGTTGAGTAACTTAAGTAATAATTTAAGATAGTGACTTGGCAGTTAGACAGATTGGGTTTTCATATCACATACACTATAAAAAGTAAAGTTTAAATCTGAATTATTTAAATGGCACAATAGAACAGTTAATGAACGAGTATTAATTTAAAAAGGTTATACACTAGCAGTCAATTAGAGTCTTCATATTAGGTTAACAAAAAATAGAAGTCTTTAAACTAGCTCCACATTTTCTTTCCTTTTTCGCAAAGCTACATACAGATGCAAGCCGGCCAACCCAGCTTCCTTCACCAAAATACCAGCACCAATCAGTGGTGCAGCGAAAGATTTGAATACATTAGTTATTCCTGTTCACAGTGGGGCATCAGCACAGAGCAATATGACGATTACAGAGAAGTTTGTGCTCGTGGGCAAATGTTGGCGTCTTTGTCAACACGTTACAATGGTGCAATATATCAGGTTATATTTCACAGTAGCTTTTTGTATGTATAAAAATCACATTGGTGTAGGCAGACGCATATATTCATGCTCATTAGTCCCACCTTGCCTCTGGCCTACCTACAGCACTTGTAGCTCAGTTTTTGCAGACTGAAAAATTGGTCGCTGTCCAAAAAGAAAGGTGTTGCATAACCTTTTTTCATTTTGGCTGGAGTTTGGCTTTTAGACAGGCTGGTATGGAATAAACAACTGCTTGTGTGGAGTCGCTGGCACTAGACAGGTTCATGCTTCTTCATCCCCCTTTTCTATCCATCACTCCCAAGCTTCAAAATATTGTCAGTGCTTTTACAGCATTGAGACCTGGGCGCCACTAAACAAATTATGCTGGCTGTTGCGCTCGGTAGAAAAAAAACAACAACTAGTAAACAGAAGAAGGCCAGGCAGCTGCAGTTAGCATCCCATTGTGTGTGCCGATGACTAGCCAAAAAGATGTCACTAAAGAGCCACAGAAACTTCAGAGGCTGTGCTAATTCCCCACCAATTTGCATATGTAATAAGTGTTTCTTATGTGAAGTGACAGATTAACCAGCTCAGCTTTCACATCTGCTAAACCTCTGCTGACCACAAAGGTGATTTCAAATCCGTCACAGATGCCTTAAAGACACTAGATGAAAAGAAAACAAAAAAGACGGGATGCTTTCTTCTCCGTAAGGGTGGAAAATTGTCTTTGTGTTGTCTAGATTGGGGGCCTGATGAGTCTGCATCACCTCAGTGCCAATGCTTTTAATATCATTACACAGCTTTGGGTTGGGATAAGAAGAGACTGCAAAGCTTTTGTCACAATGCTGCATCTTGGTGTTTGGAAAAAGGATATGTGCGAAGAATAAAAAGGGACCCGGAACAATAACAACGTCTCAAGGCGGTGGAGGAAGGAGCGGAATAAAACAGTATAGCTCGTATTTTCAAGTCAAATGCACTATAAAATTCTAATGGTTCTGTTAAAAAGGCGTTCTCACTTTTATACCTTTATACTGTGCCTCCCAGCAAATAGCTGCAAAAGGTTGTAGGTTGTGATCCTTTTTGAGCAGAGTTTGCTGTGTTACTGTGGGCTTTCCTCCAGATAATTTCACAACCTCCAACCATAAAAGGCATGCACTGTGTTAAGATAATTGGTGAATCTATGTTGCCCCTAGTGAAAACGTGGTAGTAAAAAGTGAAGAAATAGTGGTGAAGAAGTGGTTGTCTGTCAGTATATGTCACTGTGTCAGCCCTGCAACTAACTGGCCACCCAAAGTTGCTGGGATAAATTAATTGGAAAAGCAGAAAATGATGTGTGTGTTATGTAGGGCCTAGCTAGTAATATAGAGCAGTGTGTATTTCTTTCAATGTGTGAGACTGTGTGAGTTCTCCTCCAGACTAATTTCCACCCAAAGCTTGTTATTAATTTCAAGCCAAGTAATTATCTGATCAAGAGGTCTGTGTTTTAATCTTTCGCGGAGACAGAAGGAAAGGACTATGAGCAAACCACACGGCGAACAAGCTAGTGGTGTGTGTAAGTGAGTCATTTATCCTTTAGTTGGAAAAAGGAGGAGATATCTGGCAGCTGTGAGCTTCACCCCCCCATCGGTTCATTAGGGTATTCCCTACTTAGGTGGAGAACATGAGGGAGGATGATCCAGTCAGTGTGTTGGCCCATTACCCCAGACATGAAAACTACAGCCGTCTTCTTGTTCGCACTTGGCAGGACACAGATGTTTTGGAAGTTGGAGACAGGGTACTATATTACGACCCCTCTGGTTTGGATAGGACTGCCTTATCTTCACGCCTGTGGCCCACATTGTTGTGCCTGAGCTACACCTGTTTGGAGACATCACAAACTCTATCCATCACGGGAAGTGTTAAGCCGTTAAGGGAGTTTCAATTACTACTATCCCATAAAACTCACAGGCAAGTCTTTAGTAAGGCTAACTATGTGTACTCGACTGGTATAGTTGAAGGCAGTATGTATTTTTTTTTTTTTTACTATTTAGTGTAGGCGAATTTAGTGGTTCCCAAATTGTGGGTGAGGGCCATAATCGGGGCCACAGTTCAAAAGTTCAAAATAAACATAAATGTTCAAGTTGTTTGAAGAATTCAGCCACAAGACATCACATACCAGAGTAATCTTGCCTGTCTGGATACATGGAGACAATCATGTCATAAAGGGCCTATGCAAAATCAACATATCTGCACCAGAGGTAGATGAGTTGAATTCCAAAATAAAAGAAAGTGCTTGAGTTTTCCAGCCTAAATATTGTTTTAATTTGATAAAATTATTGAATGGTATGATAATACAAGAGTAGTATTGCAAAAGAAGTAGTAAAATCAGAACATTTGGTCTCTCAATCAAACGTGAAGCACCTCATAAAACACAATCAATAGTAATTTTACCCAAACAATGGTACAAAAAGCTAAGGCTAGCAGGCAACAGGCAAGCTGTAAATTACTCTACTCTTACAAACTGAATTAAATGTACGATGCATTTTTTACAGAACAACAAAAGTCAAGCTAACAGCATAAACTTGCAATCACGTTAGCCAATCTAGTCAGAATACAAATTGCAGCTAATACAGACATTGCTCTGGGTCTCTGGCTGTAAAATCCCCAAAACTAAGTTATTCCCAATCATCTGTCAAAAAGTACACTTTGCACGTCCAATTTCCTGTTGCAACATCTTGAACTGGATCTTTATGCACACAAGCGGCGAACCCAGCCATCACCCGACACCCTTCAGAAATCTACGGGTGTCATTACATAAACTACACCCATGGGCTTTGAAAGTCTAGAAGCAGAGAGTCATAAAAATCTGCTGCTCAAGAAAAGGCATGTGCGGCTCCAAAAAACAAAGTGACCAGCCCCGAAAGCAGGCGCAGCTGACAGATTTGTGCTCCTGCCACAGAATATGTGAAGTCAGGCATGCTCACATTATTCCTGTTTACAGCAACTATCGATCGGATAGGACAAAATATAAAAAAGACCAACATCTCCATTGTTCAAGTGCATATTGCTTGGAAGGCAAGCTGATTTCCTTTGCTAACATCCACCCAGTGTTTTTCACTTTATTAATTATACTATGTGCTTGATATTATAGCAAAATCCCAATAAAAATAAACAATATTTTTTATAATAGGCTTTAAGCCGGGTTGAAAATCTGGTATTGTACTTGAATTCATGCCAATCATGGCCAATAATTTTATATAGAGATTTTTCTCCACTTAAGTAAAAAATACTAGTCAAACAAGTTCAGTGTATTTGAGGGATATATTTGATGCAGGTCTCAAATTGGTTCAAGGGCGAAATAATGGCAACAGAATCACTGACATCTTCACTGCAAGACATTACACAAAACCCTGCCATAAACTACACTCCCAAAAAATTAACAAAAATAGTTGTTGACAGCCACAGCATTAGGCACATCCATGTCTTTTGCTGATGCCACCGAGCTGCATTGTGAAAAGCCTCCAATTTTATTCATTCATCATCATTTCCCTATTGCATTATGACAGTTAATTTGAGTCTTTACCATTCGGCCTTCCAGGGTTCACAAAGCTGATCTGGTGCTATATCTAACTATTAACATCAAGTCTGCCATCTGAAACGAATGCAAATGATGGCCCTGGACTTTAGTATATGCTACTGTGAAAAGCTTTACATTCACGCATAGCCTTTAGCTCAGTGCAAATGTTAAAACACCTCCTAAAATCTCCCCATCTGTGCTGCTTGACCACAAGAAAGAGACATGACCACATCAGCCCTAAAGCAATTGCATAAGGCTTGTGTATTAGCTTCAATGCCAGAATGTTTTAGTATTGATTTTAGGGTAAGCTTGTTAAGGGTCCCTCAGGAAGATGCCCTGGGAACCTTTTGATGACTTCAAACTGAAAAGTAATAGCGCTGGGGTCTTAGAAATGGATTTCCTGAACATATCAGCAGGGCAAATGGACAGTTTTATTACTGGGGTGTCTGCGCTCAGAAAAGCTATAGCACAGGGAAGATGGAGGTGCTTTTTATTTGGGTAGAGCAGGAGCAGCAATGATTGTGTGTTTTATAAGGTAAACTTGAAAATGCATTACCGTTTTACAACATCTTGGTATACTTAATCTAATAGAAATATCTAAGATCATAAAATGTACCTACCAATGGAAATCATATTACATTTTCTGTCTTCATAAAAACAGCTGCCATTGCTCTATAACCTGAGAGTAGATTTAGGTATGTTTGCAGTTTCTAGTGGAATTGATTTTGTTGATTGAATAAAAACAGTGCATCAGTGAAGATTCTTGAAGCATTGATGAAGTGTTTAATCAGAGTCGCTATCAAGATAGACAGACACACAACATGCAGTTACAAGAAGTTACTTATCCACAAGTCTCTGTGTGTGGGGGCATTAATAAACCCACTAAACAAATAGAGGCTAGCCATGTGAAGTAAGCGGTAATAACATGCCTATTGGAAACCACACTGGGGTACCCATGTGCATTTAATCGTTGAATTAAACAAGAAGAACAGACTTACCTTCCTCTGCGAAGATCCCTATGGTCCAGTCCAAGACGATACACCAAAACATGAACACGCCTCTGTGTGTCAGCTCCATAGTGGCTTCACAAAAGGGCAAAAAGTAAAGTCTGGGCTTAAATTGAAATGCAAAAAGAGGCACGGGCAACTCGGCTGTGCACTCACTGACCGCAAACCAGTCCGCATTTAAAGTGAACTTATGGAGACTGTGATCAAAACACCGCAGAAGATTCGAACACACTCTTGGGTTAAGTGCACGCTGGCGATATTACGGCAGATCGATGAGCTGTAGTGGAGCCCGTTTTACGGCGTCGTTAATAATGCTGTTACTACAAACTTCTGATTGCCCAACTTCGCTTTGTGTGCGCGTGTCCCTCAGTCTCCGGTCACAAGACGAGCATGGCCCAAATTTGTAGTATCCTTAGATTAAATCAGGTCTTTGTGCTCCAACGACTTCTCCCCAATCTCTGCCCTTTTAGCTTGACGAAGGGGGGGCTACTACATTCACCACTGGGTCCACAGCCAGGGCTCCTCGTGCATGCCTTTTAGGAGCCGAGATAAATCCACATTATCAGGCGGGTCTTTTCTTCTCCCTCATAGCCTTGTCACGCCTCGCAAACAAGCCTCCAAAAGTCTTATCTGACCCGCTTTACTCACCACTACACCAGGCAGCCGGGGATACAGCCAACCACCCAATGCTGGAGCTGGAGGGGTATGTGCGACAGGTCTAGTACCAGCTTGCTTGGCCCGCTTTTACACGCGTAATTAGCTCCGAGCAATGAACAAGCAGGTTGGCGGAAAAGTCAGCGCGGCAGAGGTGAAAAGTTGTGCGCTAGTTGGCTCTCTACAGTGATGTGGTCACCGAGGACTAGTGCTTCATCTGCGCCTCATCAAACCCCCGAGTCCTCCAACAGTACCAGCAAACTCCGCCCTCCGTCTCCATGGCAGCGAGGGCAAGTTACCGCGAGAACACACGAGAGGGACTTCCGCCAGGACCTTTCATGATAAAACCACCCCAATAATGTATTGAATTAACTTCAACTAGAAATTGTTGATTTCTTCAATATTGTTTTGTAAAATACATTGATGACTGGAATTGTGTGTGTGTTTTTGTTTTTTTTTTGTTTAATGATTGACTTTTTTAAAAAATATTGTTTGGGCTTAATGAATTCGACCTAGTTTGTAGACCTCGATTGTCCTAATTATGCTACTGCATGATCTACAAATGTATAAATCTGTGTCAGTTGTGCAAAATACTGTATTCAGAAAGTTTAGCCTCGTATTTGAACAATGACAAAACTTGTGGTCATAGTTTTGATCAAAAAAGGCCTACTGGTTAACTAGCTATGATCAATTCTATTTTGATAGTGATTTAGATATATATTTTTTTCTAATTTAATATTGATTAGCCTATTAATTATATTTGTATCTCATAATTGTGAGACACACATTTAGAAGTGTAGTAAAATAAGTAGAGATATCTTATTTTGGAACAAGGTTTGCTGGGTTTCCGGTTGAGTTTCTAGTTTTCTAAAACATCCAGGGCGGCGTCTACAAGTCGTGGCGTGTTCCTAAACTGTGCAAGGGGTTAGATTCTTCGTTGGCAATTGCGCTGACCTATCTAGTTTATATAAGCCTCCTTCCTGGTTCAGCATTTGAAGCCAGTAATAAAAAGACAATTAACAATGTGTCTGCTGTAGCTGTGCAATTGTTTATCTATTTGATTTTGTTGTTAGTAAGCTTTATTTGTTACTTCTCGTTGTCATCCAAAACCAGTTAACTCAGCATCACAGTAGCTTACCTGGGTTACCTGCCTCCGAAAGGTAAAGCCACAAATCAGTCTGTCTCAGCAGGGTAACCAACTTCACCTTTGAAGGACTCAGAGAGTGTCCTTTCGGAGCTTCAAAAGGGCGTGTATAGTTCAACACCGGTCTCTGGCTCAGGCCTACAAAGTAAAAGTCTGCAAAATGCTGATAGACTAACTTAATATGCTTTACACTTTAATCATCTGACTGAAGATCATAGCCCACTGCCATACTGCCTTGGGCCGATAAGGCTCTTTGCTGTCTGCGGGAAAAACAGAGAGCTGCCAAGCATAGGAAGACCATAGAAATCCCAATTCATGTAATATTGCCACATCTTGTCACATTTTGATGTGTCTTTGTCTGTATTCATTTTTTTTAACTCAAATGCACAAAAAACTAGAAACATGATTCATTACATCAGAAGTGCGGCTCAACCCTATTTCCTTGTTTAATTAGTGGGACTTTTCCTCAAGGGGGAACAACCGACTGAAATCACTTTTGAAGAATATCTGGGAAAAAAGACTGCAGCCGCATGAATAAGAGAAAATGCTAATGTAAAGTCTAAATGACAAAAATGTAAATAAAGCATTAGCAATTCAAGACACTGCTAACAAGGACGGGCCGCTGTTTAATTTTGGTTCTGTTGGACTAGATTCATTTCTTGTATGGGTTCAACTGTCAGTTCTGTGTCTTGTTTCCAAGCCCAAGTAATTGGAGGAAATTCTGACTTCACTCTCGCTAATATTCTGAACTCGATGCAGCATTGATACTTCTTTCGAAATTTTGTTTGCAGATGGTGCAGAGCTTAACTTGAGCTCTGAATAATTGTGCACGTCTGAAGTCTTACTAATCAAATAGTAACCAGAGTTTGCATTGTCAAAACCAACACGAGATCAACTCAACAAAACCTGTCTTCAAACATTACACTGTGAAGCATCTGTTGTCCAAGTCTTTCTTCTCCCTTTTTGTGTTTTTTACTTTGTTCTTGACTCTTATATAACAGAAGAGATACTCAAAACGGCATGCATAAAGATGGTGCTTTGGGGGGTTTCGAACCACCAAAGCTGTCACATTGACTGTATGCAGTGGTGTGAAATTCTTCCTCATAAGCTTTAATCTGCAGATAACTTCCAACAGTGGTCAGACGGCGGCTGAGGGAGCTTGAACAGAAAATAATGGTAAAACAAATCAGACTAGAAATAGATCCCTGGGACTTTAAAACATCCCCCATAGTTCATGTGCATGGTTTCTTGAGTGCACAGCTGATGCATTTTGAATGTAGAGGTATGTTCAAATCTGCTTAAAAATTATTCCTCTTAGCCACAAATGACTGGAGACTATCCCCGCAACTATGGGCCTAAAGTGAGGTACAATGGACAGTTAGTCACAGGGCGGACATACTGACATACACAGACAGACAACAATTCACACATTCAATCACTGAGGGCACTTTAAAACAATATAACAATCCTTCTAACACATGTCTGTTGGTGGTGGGAGGATGAGGAGTGGACCAACACTAACACAGGAAGTACATGCAGACTCCACTTAAAGAGATCCCAGCCAAATAATGATTAAAAATAATAAAAGTTAAAAACATAACTTAAGCAGAATTATGGTTTTTCGAAAAGGACACACTTCCTTACATTTATAGATGTGAAAAAAATAAAGAGCAGGGATTATATTTGTTGGCAGTAGACACCACGTCATCACACTCATGGCACCGAACATCAACAAAGCAAGCCTATGAGGAACCAGAAACAGACTTGGAGAGCTGGTTAGACTGGGCCTCTGACTACAACATGTTTCCAATATACCTGCAGACAGAGTGAGCTGGAGTGTACGGCAAAGCATTTATCTTAAAAAGAATCAGTTATTTCTTTTAAGAGCTAGTGGGGACTCTGAACTGAAAGCATGTTGAAACATTACACCACTTTTGGACAGAGTCATGCCTGGTTTAAGGAGGCCCTCTCTATCAACCCAACAATTCTCCCCAGTCGACGCTAAGATTTTTCAAAACAATTATCTAGGATTTAGGATCGTGTAATGTTCCATCACCACACGGCTCTTTCTGAAATTCTCTGCAAAGTCATTATTTCAATTTTGGGATCACATGCTATTACCTATTATGCTGTCCCACCTCAAGTGAGAGCTGGGCAATTGGTGACACTGCAATCCTCCACTGGTTAAGCTCCTCTTTCTTTTCACATGCAGTGTTCAGCACCCGAAGGCTTCATATCAAAATCACTTTCATTTTCTCTCTGGCAAAACGCCTCTTGGTACTTAACCCAAATTTGGAAGTTGTCATTTCATATTCAAAGTCTGTAAATATTAACTGCAGGTATAGCTTTGAAGTGTGCCATGTTTTCATTAGCAGCAAAGAGATTGAAAAAGATTAAGCACCAAACTATGTAGTTACATTTACTTACATTTCTGTATATGACTTCTAATACACTTCCACTTGATTCATATATTTTTTTGAAGTAACTGACTTACCATAGTAATGTTTTTGCCAATTATAGTTTTCATTTTCCGCGGCGGTGGTGCAGTGGGTAGATGCTCGCCCTTCAACCGGAGGGTCAGTGGTTCGAGTCCCCGCGCGTGCACACGCTGTCAGGCCCTCCCGTGGACCCACCACCCGCGGGAGGTACCATGGTGCAATGTGGATCGGGTGGCGGTCGAAGGCGGGATTTCCCTGC
>JAVQKC010079709.1:0-11073 GCA_036025475.1 Philypnodon macrostomus | reverse complement strand
GGTCCCATTGGTAACAGTTGTAGCACGTATGGGCAGACGTACGGGGCAGACGTACGGGGCCGTTTTCGCCGATATACACCTTGCTGTCGGGGACGACAGCACAGGCCTAGTTTGATCATACAAAATAGTGCTCTTTTTGCTGTTTCGTGTGAAATCCATGTCCATGGTTACATTTTCACTCCAACCAATACTACCCTTGTGTCCTTGGGCAAGTCACTTCCCCCACCTTATATGATTGGTGTGTTTGGTGGTATGGACAATATGTCAGCCTGCCTCACCCTCAGCAGTACCATCAGTGTCTGACTTTGGAGTAAACCTGCTGCATCTCCTCATTCATATGGATGCCCTCTTCTACTATCTCCTCATTCACTTGGATGTACTACTAAATCTGCTGCATCCCCACACACATATTGAGCTCTCTCAGCACAAGGACCTCATCCATCAGTCCTGGACACATCTATAGCCTGTCCGTCCTGGGAGTGGATCCCTCTATCATGTGGTTCTCCCTAAGGTTTCTCTCTTTTTTTGTCCGATGGAGGGTCTAAGGACAGGGGATGTCCTGGGACAGTCCTTTTGTTTGTGTGTTTATTGATTGTATATTGACTTTGTTGTTTACATACATCTGTTTTTGTGGAAACCTCTGAGGCAACTCTGTTGTTGTGATATAGGGCTATACAAATTAAATTGAATTGAACTGAACATAGGTGTAGTGTTAGTGTCCCATGAACAACCTGCATCTTTGGGTCTTGCATTGAAACTTTCAAACCTTGGTTCCAATGTCCAAAACCTTCCTGCAACAAAATAATACATTTAATAATACATCATTAATTTGCTATTTACTTTTGTATATATTGTGTGTCTCCAGTGTGTTATTACTTTACTTACACTGTTCTTGGCTTGTGCAGGACTATCTGCCATAGAAGACATTTCTCTTTCTTTAGTTTTAGTAACACGTGAGCTTGAGGCTTGTCCAGAGTTCTGACTGTCCACAGGAGTAGGCTCTCGTGGTCTTTTGACCCCTCGCTGATCAGCTCCAGGATCTTCCTTAAAATGTACAGTATATGGGTAACGCTCATTAACAATGAGCAGTTTCTGCCCCGGCTTCATTTTAACCTCGTTCCCTTTTCCCACAACCACTGAGTCTAATGTTGTCGGGTTCAAGCCGAGCTTTGGAGCAGAGAAGAGGGACATCGTTGGTTTCTCATCATTTACCATCGTTATAAAGCACAGCAGACAATGTTCTGAAATGATAACTCTAGTTTTCCTCACCTGTTTAACTTTCACATAACCTTTGTTGCATTCGGCTCTTAGTTCAACTGGTTAACACAAAGAATAAAATATTCACAAAACTATGGACCGTTACAAAGCAACAGTAGGTTTATTCAGACTGTTTGTTACATTTGTTATATTTACAGCTTAAGTTTCAATTACTCTTGCATAAAGCTAAATCCTATTACCTTGTTGACGGGAGCACTTCTTGTCTTTGATTGTGGTTTCTGGTCCTCGCCCCAACACAACTGTCTGCAGGTGAGGCAGCTGAATTGGTTTGTGGAGCCCTTCCTTGCTAATAAGCCAACAAATAGGCATTTTATCATCCTTTTGGCTTTTTTAAAAGCTTTGTTACTTTTTGTCACAAGTATGTTTTGTTGTTGAAACATGAGGCGCAGGCGGATGACGTCATCAACACAGGCGCTCCCTCGTTGCCTAAGAGCTAGAAATTTCTGGAAAGGTACCTGAGCTCAAGTCTTTAGAGAGGCCTAAACTTTCACCATTTAAAGGTCAGCTAACGTAAATAATACGCATGTGTTTTAGTTACATTCTTGTTGTTCATAGTGGTAAAATAGCCTTCTGGGGCTTTTGTAGCTTTCCAAGCTATCGATAAGCTAATTAGCTGCCTTGTTAGCTCAAGTGAAATACATTCATATAAACAGAATAATGCTGTTAAGTAAGTTGCAAATATAAGAGATTGGTTATTTGAACCATCGTATACTGTCAAACCTGCACTATTTGTGAAAGCTTACTGATTATTTGGTTGAGGGTGCTTTAGGATATATAAATATATATATAATAACGAAACTTCAGGTCTTTCATTACTGTAATAATTTCAGACACTTTGTATTCTAAGTATGTATGTGTTAGGCCAGTCACTGTCCTGTGTTCTTGCTGTTGACATACACTTACACTTACTAATGTGACTCCTCTTTATGTTTTCAGAGCATCCCGAACGTCAACCATGGTCAAAGAAACAGGCTTTTATGACATACTGGGAGTAAATCCTAATGCCACTCCAGATGAACTTAAAAAGTCATATCGCAAGTTGGCCTTGAAGTACCACCCTGACAAAAATCCTACCGAGGGAGAAAAAGTAAGTATATCAGGCGTAAAACAACCATAGAACAACATAGAGGTCTTACATTACTGTTTACTTCTTTCTTCTGTAGTTTAAACAGATTTCACAGGCATATGAAGTGTTATCAGATGCCAAAAAGAGAGAGCTGTATGACCGCGGAGGTGAAAAAGCTATTAAGGAAGGTGGCACAGGGGGTGGGGGCGGAAGTTTTGCATCCCCCATGGATATTTTTGACATGTTCTTTGGTGGCGGCAGTCGGATGCACAGAGAAAGAAAAGGTATGGAAATAGAATGCATCCTTAGTGGTGTATTGTCTCTCGCGCATTATTGTGTTATGACTCATTTATCTATATATTATTATATATCTGCTACTTATTCATAATTCATTCTCATTGCAGGAAAGAATATTGTACATCAGATTTCTGTGACTTTGGAAGATATCTACAATGGTGCTACTAGAAAACTTGCTGTCCAGAAAAATATCTTGTGTGAAAAATGTGAAGGTACAGTTGTTTAGTCTTAGCCTCTTCTAGGCCTTGGTAATCCAGATAAAGTATTGGAGTTATGATGATGTGGTGGTCACCTGTTATAACAACGTATATCAACAGTATAATGTAGATTGTAGGGCATGTGTTTCCATTTGTTTATTAAGAAAGTGTTTCGTCAGGTCGTGGGAGTCGCAAAGGAGCAGCACAGACGTGCATGTCCTGTAATGGCACAGGCATGCAGGTTCGTGTGCACCAGCTACTGCCAGGCATGGTCCAGCAGATTTCCACTGTGTGTTCAAACTGTGAGGGCCGAGGGCAACGAATCAGCCACAAAGACCGCTGTAAAACATGTGCAGGGCGAAAGATCATGCGACAGAAGAAAATTCTAGAAGTTCACATTGACAAAGGTAATGGTAAACGTTAAGTAAAGTGTAATTTTAAAGATTAGACTCATTAGACTCATTGTTAGACTTGTTTTGTACTTGACCAATTATTACAACAGGAATGAGAGATGGACAAAAGGTAGTGTTCCATGGAGAGGGCGATCAGGAGCCAGGAATTGAACCAGGTGATATAATCTTTGTGCTCGACCTACAAGAGCATTCCCGATTCACCCGGTAAGGCACACTCCTTACTAAGTTATTTTACAGCACATGCCTACATTAATTCTATAAAAGGCCATTTGGATTACATTTGCTCACTGTCACTAGGAAAGGACAGGACCTGGTAATGTCGATGGAGCTGCAGCTGGTTGAGGCTTTGTGTGGTTTCCAGAAACCTGTGCAAACACTTGACAACAGAACTCTTCTCATCACCTCACATCCAGGTACGGCATTAAAGTGAAAATAAAGGTACATTTTTGTACAGTTTTGTACACCGATTCTCTCAAGGCTACGCAGTTAAGCAGTGAGAAATAAAAACAGCACAAATATATGTTGCTTTTGGCTATATCATGTTTGTATTAATAATGAAAGTAATTAGCAATAACAAACAGTTCAGTTTATTGTTTTGGATGAAGTCCTAGGCTCTTACTCACGACCCACGTACAATCGCTTTAGTCCAGCCGGCAATCGATCACGCATCTAAAGTGTCCTCCTTGGCAAAAACAATCCAAAATTATAATGCTTTCTGCTAGCTCCGTAGCGAAGGAAACACCGGCAAGGTACCTGGGCGGCGTGGACAGCCTCTGTGCGCATGCCCGGGCACACCTTCCTTATATAATCTACGCGTGCGTCCTAAAGGAAACATGTAATATCCATGTTTCACATACAAAAGATACAACAGTTATTTCTCTCACCTACTGAGTCAAACCAGTAACAGATAAATAGAAAAAACATCACTAGTTGTGCCCATTACAGTTGTGTAATGTATTGCCTGCTTTTACAAGTGTTGGGTAATGATTCTGTTTAATTTATCCAACAGGAGAGTTGATACGACCTGGAGACACCAAATGTGTCCTAAATGAAGGCATGCCCATTCACCGCAGACCTTTTGAAAAAGGACGCCTTATTATCAACTTTTCGGTAAATATTGAACTTTCAACATTGTATTAGCGTGTTAATTGTCACAGTCTGTCGGTAAAGTAATGACATGTTTGTTTTAGGTTGTCTTTCCACCAGCCAACTTCCTGCCCGCCCCTAAACTGAAGGAGCTGGAGCAGTACTTCCCGGTGAAGGACGAGGTGGAGCAGCCGGAGAGTATGGATGACGACTTGTACATCTACGCCGACCTGGAGGAGTGTGACTTTGAGAACCGAAGGAGACGTAACAGTCACTTCTACTATATGGATGAAGACGACTATGCAAGTGCTGGAGGTGTTCAGTGCCACACATCCTAAAGAAGAACTGACTCAACCATAAAAGCGTACATTCAAACAAAAGCACCTTTGTGTAGTATACCTCTGTATCTCATTTAAATGATGAACCTGGGGATTTTAATTTCACTCAGATCCTAAAACCCCTGTCATAACAGAGCAAAGCCTATCACAGTCGAAGGTAAATATTCTTATATAATCTAATTACACTGTGATCAAAAGTCTATGTTCAGTAGACTTCACAAAAATCACTTAAGCAGGACTTTTGCTTGACTAATCCTTATATATTATATGTTCAAATTAATGTTAATATTAATATTTAAATATTTGTATACATAGTGTTAATAAATCATTCCATGTGGAACACTTGATAAGCAACTAAATGTGAAGGCTCATGTTCAGCTAGTGAAATATGTGTTCTCAAAGTTTTTTGCTGTTGTATCATTTAATAGGGCTATTTTTAAACAATTGCAAATTTTAGACAGAAAACACATTTTTGAAGTTGTGATTAGGTCTGATTGTCTTCATTTCTTTGATTTGCCAAAGTTATCTTACCCAGAAAATGTATCGTGCACAATGTTTTGTGTAAATATCGCTGACCTTTTATGAGACACTTTTTGCAAATCAGTGATGCATTCTCAAAGAAAGGACCAAAGGTTTGTTTTGTAGAAATGACTACTACAAAGCCAGTGTTTTACCTGGTGCCTTGGTTAAAACCGTTTCTATTAAATGTTAGTGCTTTTGTCAACTATTATGCCAAGCTATACCTGTACATTTTCTACTGTCCAGTTTATTATAATAACTGTTGGTAAATTAATTCTTCTTTCAATTGATAGGTTGCAAATAATGGCATGCAAACTACTGGTTGTCTTCTTCACTTTTGTCCCAGCAGCCAAATAAGCCTTGCTGCTGGACCTGATAGCTCATGTCTTGTTTTGAAGCCTTATCATTTTAAGCAAAATGTAGTTTTGTAGTCGTCCTTTCAATAAAGGCCATTTTAATTTAACTTTATGCAACTTTCTTTTTGGTAATGACCTTCTGAATAAATACTGTTTTATGACACTGTGCTATTGTCTCTCTTCCTCAACAGAGCTATCATTAATAAAGCTAGAATCAGCTTAGAATCACATTAATCTAGTTTTAACATGAACGAGAGTACACTTGAAGATGACCTGGTAGTTTTTTATGGTAGGTGTTTATTTGGTTACAATTAAACCACACACATTCATGAAACTCTCTGCCAGAAACCCAGGATCATAATACAATAGTACAAACAGCTCTATTTATCTTTTTTTGAGGCAATAATGTACCATTACAGATACATTTTTAGGCCAGTTTTGACACTTTCCTTAATAAATAAATGTGTGGTTAAGTAACTTCTAAAGAACACATGTAAAGATGTTTTCCAGTTAAAACCCATAGTATGTTCATCCTTTGTACACAACGGAAGAATAGTCAGGGTTCGTGTTAGCTGCAATTTTGATTTGAAGACAAAATACAGTCTTGACTGAACTGCATTGGATATATACAGTATATAAAGGTACAATACAACACAATAAAATGTTTATTATACACACAGGCTCCTGAGAGCTTCACTGGAGGTAGCATGCACAAAAGTATACTACACTGACCCTGATATGTTAATGCACCACAGTTCATGATCATGCATTTTCATTTCTATAAAAGCAGAAGAGATGAAAATGGGGATTTCAACTGTTTCTCTGATGTCAAGTAACAAGTGGAAGACCTAAAACATAAATGCTGCAAAAATTTGGTTCTTCAAACAAGTGAGCATGACACACAGTAACATCATTTTTATAAAAAATACTTAGCTGTTCCAACACAAAACACACGTGGAACATGTAGCTTATCTTAGTGGATACAAACACATACAGTGATAACCTCAGCCATTATACAGAACTCAGAAGAAGACAGTTTCTAAGGTTTCCACAGCCTCAGGAGCCCATCCTCACTGTACGTGGCGATCAGATTCTCGTGTGGGTGGTGAGTGATGCCAATTACATCTTTCTCGTGGACCTGCAGTTGAAAAAGACACACATCAACACAGTTTTACCAGTGTGTCTGTGCAATGAGAGACTAAAATAAGCACTATGGCAGATCTGGTTTATGTAAAAAATAGCACTGGGTGAGCAGCACATACAGTCAGCGTTTTCTCCAGCCTTCCTGTCGCATAGCTGAAACAGTAGAGCACCATGTCCTCTCCCACACAGTAGATCCACTCCCCTCTGGGCGAGAGCGTGCAGGAAACAAAGTCTGCCCCGTCCTTTTTATCTCCACTGAAGCTTTTGATTGTCTAAAAGGGCATTTAAAAGGTCATTGCATAATTCAAATAAGCCAATCAAGACATCAACTTCTGTGGAGTAGTCACCTGACCGCGCTGGTTCATTATGAACACTGTGTTGGAGTGGTTGCTGACCACAAACTCATTCGGCTTTTGCGGTAACGGGATAATATTGTTGACTGGGACGTCAGATGTAAGGGATTTGAATGTATGGGCGCATTCACAGGTTTTTGTGTCCCAGATCTACAAGTGTTCAGAAGGTTATCAGTAAGATTAGTTCAACAAAAGATACTATGGTGAATGAATCCGAGATCCCAGTACCTTCACAGTGCCATCAGATGAAGCACTGATGATGTGAAATCCATCTTGTGTGAAACATGCGTCGTTTACAAAAGACGAGTGCCCACTTAACTCCTTCAGTGTCTTGCCCGATCTCAGCTCATGAAGTCTGAAACATGCCACAATACAAGTTACCACTGGAAAGACTCACCCAACTGAAAATCTAACTTCCTAAATCCTAAGAAATAGATTGAACTTTGAATCGTTTTATCCCTTGGCACATCAATAGATAAGATGACTGGGTTTAAGTGGTACCTAAAAGTAGTACTGAATCCCAGGGGTGGGTAGTAAATGAGCTTTTGAATAAATAGATTTTCGATTGCATCATAATATTAATCATTGTAATAGCATTTTGAAGTAGCAATACTCTTGAGTACATGAGGGGCTATGTAAAATAAAGTGTGACCCATTGTTGGAACTCCAGTAACAGTACAATACACTTATCCACCTCTGTGGCAAAAGTAAGAAGATTTGGAAATTCAGTTTTTGTTAGGTCTTTTTTAGTGTGTTTTTTTAGTTTATTTTGCAGAATTACAGGAATTGGCTCATTATTATTATCATTATTATTATTATTATTATTATTATTATTATTATCATTGTTATTATTATTATTATTATCATTATTATTATTATCTACTTTTTTTTCAAAAGTGGGGTCTGGTCCCTTGCTCATAGTGAATCATTTCCCCACAATTCTGCGGACGGACCAATCATGAGCCGTTTACAAGTCGCATCGTACCTCTACCCACCTCTACTGAATCCTAGTTCAAATTTTGTAAAGGGACAATAATGTTACTATCTTGCTACGTACTAACATTATAAGTAACTGATCAAATACATGGATATAATATAATCCCCAACATCTTCTATCTGTCCTTAAAGGCAAATTAAATCTGTTGCTGTGCAGGCGGTTATTTTTAGCAGCAGCTGATTGACTTGTCAGAGATTATAGAAACCATGACAAAATGCCTCATGCTCTGTGATTCTCTGTGAGTCTCTGGATCATTTTGCAGATGTAAACACTTGTGAGGAGCACGTGAGCGCGTTGCTGCCTGAGCACATGGCGTCTCATCTGCACCTACACAGCACATGTGCCTCGACGCAGCCGAGACAAAACCGAGCACACCCCTGAAGCCTCAGAAATAGAACGTCAACACAGCACTTTGGGGAATTGCACCTGGAAGATTGTATAAAAGGCAGTCTTTCTCAGATCTACAGAAGGTATGAGACAGTAATCCTTAAATTGCAGATGTAAAGTCATAATCTTATTAACATCTAATCATAACAAAGTCTAACTTGTTATTGTTTTTATTCTTGATATTTTGCTAATGCATCAGGGACAGAACACAGAAAGTTCTGCCTTCCAGCCCGATGCCCGTGTGCAACTTTTATGAATCATGCCTGGTGTCAACACTAGCTTCTTCCTCCCACGGATCAAGGAAGTTCAGCCAAAACAAACTCAAGAAAATAAAACAGAGCTTCTGACTTGTGCCTGTGTGTTGGCATGTGCGTGTGCGTGTGTGTGTTGGCATGTGTGTGTGTTAGGAAAGACATTAGGACTTTTCACCTGCCCAGAGCCTAAATAATTAATCAGCCTGTCATCAAGTCAATGGTTTAGTCAATAGTCAATGAAGCCAATGGTTGATTTAATGACATTGAAAATGACCTGACTGGTTTGAGATAATAGGAATGTAAATATCAGTTTTTTCCATTGACTTATATGGTAAAAAAGATGTGTTTTCCTGACCCAAAGATAGAAATGAGCACCTACAGGCACCACATCATCATTGTTATTAACAATACAGTGAAACATATTACAGGAGTATTTGTCGATATCTCATTACTAGATGACTTTACAGTCGCCTTTTTTCTCATATTTATGTCAGTAATCAGCAGTTTCAAATGGATTTTTTTGTTCCTATTCACCTACAGTGTCTCGCTTTCAAGTCTGCAGAAAGCAATCTCTGATCAGTCGCTGAGCCGGTGGGCTTCAGCAGCCGAAGACCATCCATACACACACTCTCTCATCATAAGGACTACAGAACATCCATCAATCCTAGACACATTAATTGCCTGTTGATTGTGTTCTTGCTTGCTTATATCTGTTTCTGTACAGACCTCTGAAGCATTTTTTTTGTGATATAGGGCTGTACAAATCAAATTGAATTGAGTCTTACCTGATAGTCTGGTCAAATGAGCCACTGAGGATCTGGTTGCTGTCCTTAGAAAAGCCCAGACAAGTCACACCTTTGCTGTGAGCATGCTCAAATCTGCGCACGCACAAACCACTCTGGATCTTCCAAATCTAATGCAGTAATTTACAAATGAATATGACACATGTACAAAGAGCATTTGTGACAGAAAAGTCAGTCTAACCTTAATCTTTCCGTTTTGAGATCCAGTGGCCAGTAAGTCTCCGTCTTGACTAAAACACATGCACAGTACTGCATCGTCCATCATCATGAAGCTTTCTTGTGCCTGGTATTTTAGATCCTTGGTCAAAGATCACAGAGAAGAACAAAATCAGTTATACATCAGTTATAATCAGTTATACATCAGTTATACATCAGTTATACATCAGTTATACATCAGTTATACATCAGTTATACATCAGCTATACATCAGTTATACATCAGTTATAATCAGTTATACATCAGTTATAATCAGTTATACATCAGTTATACATCAGTTATACATCAGTTATACATCAGTTATACATCAGCTATAATCAGTTATAATCAGTTATACATCAGTTATAATCAGATATACATCAGTTATAATCAGTTATAATCAGTTATACATCAGTTATACATCAGTTATACATCAGTTATAATCAGATATACATCAGCTATAATCAGTTATAATCAGTTATACATCAGTTATAATCAGATATACATCAGTTATAATCAGTTATAATCAGTTATACATCAGTTATACATCAGTTATAATCAGTTATACAAGTCTTTTTTTTGTTGAAATGATTATTAAACCAGGAATACCTTACTAATATTTCCAGTGGTGTAGTTCCAAACCTCAACAAAGCCATCTACCGATCCGGTCACCAAGTATTTGCCGTCCGGAGAGAAACGGGCACACTCCACATGAGACCTCCTTCCAAACTGGACAAACAACATATAAACATTTCAGATGAGCAACCTATAGGAGTAGAATAATGCTGAAAACTATAACTATACCTAAAAAGGGGACAAAACAAAAGAGCAACTGACTACGCTGAACCAGGTCTAAATCTGATCTATACATATACTGTAAATGAGTAACCACCCAATGTACCTTTACTACAGTTTACTACAGTCATGATTGCTTGTGAATATACCAAATACAAATGAGGACATACGAAGGTCCTGACTGTCGTTGCCATCATGAATGTGTTTTTACCTTGATGTGGCGATACAGCTGAGTTGGGTAGCTCTCTTCTTCCACGTGCTCGTTGGGGGAGTGAAAGCCCATGTCTGGAGAGAGATGTCCGCTGAACGGGTTGGTCCGCAAGGTCTACAAGAAAGTCCGACAAATAACATACATTAAAACAATCAAATGGGTGTTGATATTATTAGTTTTAATATCTTAATTTAATTTCTTCAAGTCATGGGTCCAAACACCTGCCTCTCAGTTCAGTTTCAGTTTCAGTATATTTGTCATATGCACATTCAACACAGGGTCAGAAAATGCAATGAAATGCTTTGGATCAGAAGAACCGTTAGACTCGCTAAGATACTCATGAAGTACTAATAACATGCAGTAATAGTACATGGTAAAAAAGTGT
>JAVQKC010079702.1:0-13420 GCA_036025475.1 Philypnodon macrostomus | reverse complement strand
ATGTATCATGTATGTGCAATACTATATCATGTGCAATACAAATTCATCTGAAGTATTTTACCACCTGTGAAATACTTACTTACACCTTATTTAACCCTACTGCACCTTTGTATTTTTCTTTTTTCATTGTACTTTTTTATTATATGTTTATTGTATTGTTACTTATCTCTTTTTTTGCACACTTTTTTTTTACCATCCATCCATTTTCTTCCGCTTGTCTGAAACCGGGTCGCGGAGGCAGCAGTCTAAGCAGGGAACTCCCACCTTCGACCACCGCCTGATCCACATTGCACCATGGTACCTCCCGTGGGTGGTGGGTCCACGGGAGGGCCTGACAGTGTGTGCTTGGGCGGGGACTCGAACCACCGACCCTCCGGTTGAAGGGCGAGCATCTACCCACTGCACCACCGCCGCAGCCTTTTTTTTTTTACCATGTACTATTATTGAATGCTACTAGTACTTCATGACTATCTTAGCGAGTCTAATGGTTCTTCCGATCCAAAGCAATTCATTGCATTTTTTTGACCCTGTGTTGAATGTGCATATGACAAATAAACTTGAAACCTTGAAACCTTCCATTTCAAGGGCGGAGTGCATGCACACAGCTTTTTGTTAACAAGGAAGTCACGGCAGCAAAGTTTGTAAATGACATGGCCAACAAAAAGCTTGTGATTGGTCCGTCCGCAAAATGACAGAGAAATGATTTACTAAGAGCAATGGACCAGATGCCAGGGGCTTGGATACTGGCTACTGATTTGTATGTACAGCAAAAGAACAATCAGCTGTCATACTCTTGCTAATTCATTTTCTTCAGCTTGTCCTTTTGTAGGGTTGGGAGGTTGTAGGCTATCACAGCTGATACTGGCCTTGAGGGGGTGCACTGTGGATAATCCTGGACCACTGCCAGCCAATCACAGCAGTGGCAATCCATTCACCTTCAGAGCTGAGGGCAATTTAAGAGTCACCTCTCCACCCAGGCCTGGTGGGATGTCTTTGGATGGTGGGAGGAAGCCTTTGAAATCAAGAACAGAAAGGATCCAATGGTTGGATGCTTGTGAAGCTGACCAATATTTTGAGTTACTGTTAATTATGAAGAATGTATACAAATTGTAATTCAAATTCAATTAAATCAAGATTGATTACGATATAATGGTGTATTTTTTTGCCTTGGCAAACCGGGTCACGAGCCAGTGTTGTGCCAGTCCCAAGTCTTGATTTAAATGGTGAGGTTTGCACCAAGATGGACTTGAGACCACACCAGTCACCAGTTGGGGCACCTGTAGAAAACCCATAGTATCACAGGGAGGACGTGCAGACAGTATATCAAAATGCATAATTCTACAACTAGATATCTGATAACATTTAAGCATACAATAGAATGATGATGACAGGATGATTATCCACAATCTAGGGGAAATCAATGAATTCAGTTTTGAAAGCAGATGCTCTTGTTCCTTATCCTCTCTCTCCCGGCAGCACACAGTTCAGAGAAAAAAAACACTTATAACACAAAATGCAATTTTACACCAGGCCCATATTTCAGTCAAGTGCTGTTTCCTGCCCGGGTTGAATCTGTGATAAAATACATTTTTGTTATGCTCAGGCTGACCGAGCAGTCACAGTCAGCAGTTAAATTCACACATTACACAGTGTGGTGGCTTACATTTTATTTATTGATATTGTTTGATACATTTATAATACCGGACATGCATTAAACATGTGGTCTTAAAGGTCCGTATAAATCTTCACACAACGGGGAGAGCGGCGTGATGAAAGACATGCAGGCCACAGAACAGGTAGGGGCAGCCATAATGTGAGCAATAGTCTTTATAGAAGTCACAAATCAACAGGGCAGGAATATTTAGCATGCTAAATTATTAGCAGTTCGGCCTGTTGTGCATACATAGTAAAAGTGTATGTACAATATGAAGAGTTGTTATATGTAAAGATACATTAAACCATTTACACTAAGCTCAAAGGAATAGTTCCTTTATAATGGGGTTGTATGGTTGCTGCTTATTGATAGTTACTGATATTCAGACTGGAGAGGGATGTCAGTCAAGGCCCATTGAATAAACACAATCCCAGTCAACACGGTAAATATATGCATAGGCTTTAACGGCTGCCGCGGACTATTTAAATGCATTTTTAATGACAGTGTATTGGCCCTTGGTCCAACTTTATTCTTTGTCTCAAATAAAGTTCCTGTAAAGGCTATAACATTATGAAATGGTCATATTTGTTTTAAGGTTATATGGAAGAAGACAGCTTTCATAATATCTTATATAGGGGTTAATGCTACAATAAGTGTGAGATAAACAGATGACTTATTTAATGACTGTATATTAAAATTATACTGTCAAGTTAACTCATATTTGACATATATTATATATCAACAATATCTCTGGGTTAGAAAAGATGGCTTGACTTTATACAGCGTATGTTGACAATAGACTTAAGTTTTCAGTCGTCTTTAAATGAGCTTTAACTCTTGCTCGTTGAGAAAGCATGGTCAATAATGGATGTGTTGTTAATGCAGCAAATCTGACTTATTAAGAGACTTTGAATACGAATTGTTACTATATAAACACAACGTATAAATGAAAAACATAATGGCTGTCTTGGTACATAGTTACATGTGGGACGCTATACCCATTTTCCCTTTGCCCACTTCACTTCTTCTGTGCTCCAAATACAACCGCTGTCGAGATGATTCACTAAATCAGACACTCATTTCTGAATCTCCAGCTCCATTTGAAACCAGCCTCACCAACAAAAGCCTTTTTGTTGTGCTCTGACTATCTAAATGTGCCGTTATTAAGAGCTTGAAAGACAGCTTCACTCAGTATTTTTTTTTTCTCACATTGTGTAAAAAGCTGCTTCTCCACTGCTTTGTTGTTATTTGTTGTATTTTATCAAAAGGAAATTGGAACAAAACGAGGAAGGGGCATGTAAGAAAGAGGAGAAGAAGAAAAGATTGTAGTGTCTTGAATGTGAGGGGGTCTTTGATGCACCAGCAGGGGTCACTGTTGTGCAGGGAGATGGGGCCGTGCTAACCCTGACTGTGGAGATCAATGGGCCTGAGTGTCTGCTGGTGAAGCCCCCCACCTCAGTGCTGCTGTGTACTGCTTTGAGGGAGACAGACACTTTGTAGCTTTATGTTTTTTCCAGCCTTTACTTTCTAGGTAGAGTAGCCAAAATGTGTGTTTAAATATAATGTTATTCAAGATAGTAAAATAATAGGGGAATTTAGTCATCCAAATAATAACTCAAACTACAGACATCATTATTTACTTTGTCTAGGCAGCGTACATACTAGACCATTAACTGTTTTATCAGACAGAATATACAATGTGCATATTTCCAAACAATGAAAATCTGAATGGCGCACTCTCCTTTCACTTGTCTCTCCTTCCCTCTATCACGGTCTCACACAAACGAGGAGGTATCACAATAACGAACAGCAGCCTGACGTTGGCTTTTATATGAACCAGAAATAAAGATGGCCGTAAATAAGGTGTGAATTTTGAAATAAAACATTAGCTCCCTGACATTATCCTGACGATAATGCTCCTGTGCTGTGCAAGCGTGTGATTGGTTAAAAAAAAGTGACTCTGGCTCGAAATCAAAAAGACTTGTATGGTAATACAGCCCACAGTGGGTCTCATGGACAAAAAAATATATATCTGATGACTTCCTTTATGTTGTACTTCATTATTTTTGCTCAAATAAAAAGTACAAAAAATGTCAGGTACTGCAGCTTTAAGGCATAATAAATACACAATAAATGCACAAAAATACCTATGACGGTGAGTAAGTAACTACAATATACTTTCACTGACGTAGAAGTAATGAATATGGATAACTACTCTTAATGTAACTCATTACCACCCTCCTCTTTTAGGAAGCAAAGAAAGGCAACAGACTGGTAAAGTGTCATGACCTTGTACATGTGCCACACTGGTTCAAAGCACAGGTCTTCTCACTGAATTTATTAAGGACACCCCCTGAGGTATATTTTTGGAAGTGGGTGGAGGGCTTGGGAGGTCCAATTTGCATATCAGACAACAAGGTGAGTCAGACAGTCCAGACCAGTCATAATATGTTAGCTGCTTTTTCTGTAGTTGACCTCTGTTTGACCAGGGAAGTCCCATTGAGATCACATTCTTTTTTCGAAAGAGGCTCTGGACTCTCTGGAGACCAAAGGAAGTTTGAAGGGGAAATTTGGGAAAGAATATAACAAAGCCACACAAAAGACACATTCAGGGCCTTTAAAACTGTCGTCAGAAGATTTCCCAAACTGAAAAAACACTTGTTCAAACATTTGATAAAAAAGCAACATCAGTCAAGTTTTACCTTGACAGCAGCATCCAATCAGTGAGCCACACCGCTCAAAACCTGACTACTCAAATTGGTCAGGGTTCTATCCCACAAACTTTGATTTGATATTACTGTAGAGGCCAGGGGAGGGACTAAAGTAAAATAATAATAATAATAATGACAGATTCCATACTTTATCATAGATGGGTCAGTTAGTTCATTAAAAACTTCTGAAATATAGATATCAGTTATGAATTAAAAGTCAAACTAAAAGTGCTTCTGTTCTAGTATATTAGGCTGTCTAATTTATATATATATATATATACTAGTTGGTAATATAGCTACAATCAGTATCTTGAATACAGCCAGTGTATCTTCTATGCCAGTCCAAAGTTTGTATAAATGGAGTTGGACTTGAGTCATGAAGGGCAGTTGATGTAAAAACCCATAGTAGGCCTTTAAGAGTCAGCATACTGAACTTGGGACATTCTTGCCGTGAGACATGTGAACTAACCACCGTATTCATCATTAGGTCACGTTTAGAGCTTTCTCCCAAATGCACCGCTTAATGACACAGTCTGGTAAACAATGTGCTCCAGTATGCCCTTTAACAAAAGCCATTTCAAAATATTACAGAAATAAAACTCAACTCGGCCTCAAAAATGCTGAGCTCAGTGTAAAATAATACATATGCTTGTATTTTCTTAAAGGGGATCCCATCTGTTCGCAGCAGCCCGAAGCCTCCCTCGTCTAATTGTCCCGTCTGTGGTGTTTGATATGCATAATTACACATTTAATAATCTTTGCTTGTGCAGGTGATGTTTGCCATGGCTTTCCAAAGATTTGTTCAACGCGATTGGATGTAATGACATATATTAATTTGATTTTGGCTTCGGTGCGTATGGCGGATCGTGTTATGAGCAGGCTACAACAGCACAGGCTTATTTTAATACCATCCAAGCCTTACTTACATTTTGACAGGCAATCATTAAGTTTCTCTTGCTATTTATAATATGCACTGTTTTGAGTTATACCGTCATTTCCAGACCAAAAAGCTAACCGTAAACAAATAAAGTTGCTAAATGGGGCTCGTGGTTCATACATCATCTTGTAAAACCATAAGCAGTCACAATGGGGTGCAAAAATGATGATGTTCATATGGTTTAATTACTTCTGCAAATATTAAACAATGTAAATAATGTTCAATTATTCAGCATGTTGCTCTGGTAGGCACTGGCCATTTCTCAGACTGTGGTCTCATTTTGTGTGAAGGAGAATATTGAGAGAAAATTACATATATGGTCACCCAGTCTGCCAAATTAATTGTTGGGAAATTTAGACTTTAACTTTAGTATTCGTTTTGAACATTTTGAAAAGAGAACAAGCTTTATGTAAATTCATCAAGAAATGTGTTAATGCTATCTCAATGAGGAAATAATATATTCAGTGTATTCATTGATGTTATAATATTCAGGGCTGGATGCTCTCACAACAACTATGGCCTTTAGGCAGGGTAGACTCTTGACAGTGATAAAAGTTAATCTCAGAGCTTACCGGCAACCACTCATTTATACATCCACTATATATAGGGACATTAGTATCCTATCAAACCATGCTAAGATAAATTTAGATTGTCTACCACATTATAACATTTGCAATATTCACATGTAAAAGCCTCACTTAGAGCTGTCACAAATCCCCCATCTTTATATTGAATTGTGAATATTTTAGAATTAAGTCAAAAGCACAGGCAATTCTTTCAAATGCAGTCTTAATTTATGCAAATATCATTAACACAATGTAATTTTTGATCCTAACCTTTACACTACGTCTGTGAAGAATATTCATGTTTTATAATCAAGGCTTATGCACTGGTGCTAAAAATCTGTAGATAATGAATCCATAAATAGACTGAGGTTTAAAGAAGAGATCATTTTGATCTGTGCCAAGGAGTTTGCGTTTGTTTTTTAGGCTTTGAAAATACTCTTGACAGATGCAATATTCAAAGTATATATGTAGGACTGTGTTTATGTGACTGTATGACTGTGGTGGTCAGGAGGGGCTGTAGGCACAGAATGGCAGCCACGCTCCCGCCACAGAGTGTGACTGACTGAAGAGTGACTGAATAATGGATGAAATTGTAAAGCCTCTTTGAGTATTATTTTTATTATTATTATATGTATATATTATTATTTATATTATATATATAATTATTATTATTATATACAGTTATTATTATATTTATAATTTTTTTCTTTATTTTGAAGCAGCCTGAGCCCATCATAAAATGTTTCCATTCATTACATTAAAATTACATATAACTCAAGGCCACTGTTACAAGACAAGTCTTTTGATATTGTGACAAAAGACGTATGCTCCACTCAGGGATTACATGAGTTGGGCGCCTGATTCAGAGGTATGGGGGTTTTCATTGCTGATGTTGGCTGTCAGATCATTGTGAACATGTTGAAGGCTATTGAAAGCTACAGTATGTCCTCTGGGAGCGCTGTCTATGAAAAATGCAAGGGCTCGAAACAGGTGGTGAGTGCACTGCAAGAAGCTGCTTTTCTGAAATTGTGCATGTGTTTAGCTCAAGCATATCTAAGGTGATTTAAGTTCAGCAGGGTGTGACAGACAGCTCAGTCAAAGTTTTTATTTATTTATTAAGTGTATCTATAGTACATGCAAATTTACATCTAAGGTTTAGGTTACACTATATTGCCCCCGTAGGGAAATGTGTCTTCTGCATTTGACCCATCCCTCAATACTGCTGGGGCAACCTGTCAGGAGCAGTGGGCAGCCGCAGTGCAGTGCCCGGGGACCCAGATCTTGAGTCAGGATCTGGGTCATGATGTAGCAACTGGAGGATTATCCTCATGGGCATGTTTTGGTTGATGGGGGACCCCAGAATACCTGGAGGAAACTCACCCAGACGACAGAGAGTACCACTGCACCACCACCTTGCCTCATTTGATGGTAACCATTTCTCATAGTCCCTCTTTGGCTATGATTTGACCTATTTTCATAATCAATAAGTTGATGGCAGAGGGTGAGGGTGAGTGGTTGTCCAAAAATCTAAAGATTGGGGGTTCTATCTTCACGTAAAGAAGTCATTCTGCTGTTGTGTCCTTAGACACGACAATTCACCCACCTTGCCTATACAGTATTTGCCATACTGGTGTTTGTATGTGCTTGTGAGATTGTGGTGTGTTTTAGGTTGGGGGTTGGGAGTGGCAGCTGGTGTGGTATGGCTGCCACGTCTCTGTCAGCCGGCACTGAGGCAGCTGTGGCAGCAGAGGTACTTGACCAGTCAATGGAAAATGAAATCTTCAAAAATGTTTACTGTTGCTATGTAAATACTATGGCTTAGGTTAACATGAATACTGCATTACTCTGAGCATCGCCCTGGGGACACACTAAAGCTTCAAATAAAGAAATCCAGTTAGATAGTTAAACTCCTCCTCCTTATCTCTTCATGTAATCACTCTGAAGGTTTTGTGGCAACTGGAGATCGCTGTGGTACAATGGTGGTGTTGTGGCATCTCGGCTGAAGCCCAGTGAATGGTCCGAGCGGTGATGGGAGGGGTTTGAAAAGCCCACTCAAAGGACTGTCTGATCAAAGGAGCGTTTCATCTGAGAGTTCTGCTGCAGCCTCCAGTAACACAGACACTGGGTATGACAGAGATGATGCTAACAGACTGATATCAACTCTCTCATGAGCTGTCACCAAAAGCAAAAGAATAGAACAAGAAACTGATACAGTGGGGATCACAGTGAATACAGCATTTGAAAAAGCCTGTACCTGTACCGCAGTTTTAAAACCACTGAGCCATTACATCAAATCAAAGTAATTCTAAAGAGTCTAAAAGGGCTGTACAGCTTGGCCATGATCTATTTTGGGTGAGAAAAAATACCTTATTACTACCCATGTGGTTGTGGTTAACTAAATATTATCTTAGTCTTTAGTCCTAAGGGGGGAAAACAAGTCTGATTATGCAAAGCAACTTCCATGATTAATTAATGGTTAATGGTCATTTGTAAATATATCTTGCTGGTCTTTAGATATCACATAACCGAATGTTAGATGCTGAAGATCCTTGATTATACAGAAAGGACATTTAGTGATTGGCCAGTCGTCATCATTGACCTCGATCTAAAGCGCACATAGGTCACCCTCACTTAACCTTATTGGATTTAATGGTTCCCAGGTTCAATCAGGCACATTTATGTTCCCACCGGGCATCCGTAGTCACACTGTGGAGGTCACTTCCTGCTACAAGGGCCTTATGAAGGAGATCTTGTCACTTGGCTCAGGCACAAATCAATGCAGAGGTTAAAATTTCCCCCAAAGAAGCATTTGTTCTCATTAGTTCTGTAAACAAAACTGTGTCTGTGAAATCTTTGTGATTTAGAGTGTGTCATGAGATAGGAGCCATAGAGACACTTAAGGCAATATTCGTTGGGTAAAAGGTCACTTTATACGGCCCATAGTAGAATAGTTGATCCGAAATGAGCCACAAATAAAAGTGAGTTTTTGCAGGTTTGCAGATTGACACTATCTGTTTCCTCAAAGGGTCAGTAGAGAAAAGTAATTGTAGTCATAATAGAGCCATTACTACTGTGATCATTATGGTGAAGTCAAATCTGTAATATATTTTAGGGACATTGGATATTTTCACATAAAAGTCAAATATTCCTAACCTATTTCTATAATCTCATCACGTTGGCTTGTTTTTCTTTAGTAATGGCTGCTGTACAGAACGCTATTAATTTTAACTGAAAGAAAAAAACAATTCCTGTTCCACAATGAGCTTCAGGCCAAGATATTATTCAGCTTTATAAATGTGGTGTTTCTCCATATTAATGTGCCTGACCACCCAATTGTAGAAGTTGTCAAGTATCGCTCCCTGTACTGATTTTAACCAGGAAGATTATGGATTATGTTCTTCAAGGTCCAAGAATGTATCCTATGTATGCTACTTGTAGTTAATTAGCTGGTAACTCAAAAATCAATGCCAACTAAATCAAACAAAGTCTTTCAAGTGTTTTTTTTTTTGGGGGGGTATTTTTTATTTGTTTATTTAAAAGCTGTCTGAAACGCCAGAATATTACCTTGAAACATCGATAACGCATGGGCTAGTTTGGCACAAAGGATGTAAATCAAACAAGGTGCAGTGAGAGCTTTTTGGTTTGTTTGTGAAACTTTAACTGGTGCTCTCATGCCAAAAACCCAATTCTTTCAGATTATATCAGAGTGAAAAAGGTGTCATTTATTGTACAAACTTTCTAATGTCCTACTCACTGACATTGTTGGAGCCAGAATAGAATTTCTTCTTTATGTGATTTATTACTACCTTTTGTCATCATAGTTAGGGGTTTAGCGACTGATCAATTATAAATAGCACAATGCTACCCTCTAGTGGGGCATTTAGAGGCCCGCTGCCACACCTGTTAAAAGAGGGTGGTGCTCTCTGCTGTAGAAAAGGTGCGAGGAGGAGTTCTGTTTGAACTGGAAGTCAACCACAGATGAATCAAAGGTTTAATAAAGATCTCCGCGAGTGCTAATCGTTCATTTACTGTTTGGTGAGTTACTAACCTCCTCCAGGCGAAGAAAACTAGCCACCACAGACATATTTGGTCATCTGCCATTAAATCAACCTGAATCGGACTGTATGGTCTTTGTTGTTCACATATATATTTGAACATGATGTTTTGCAGGAGCCCATTTGAGTAATTGGGCTTCTTTCTAAATTAAAACCCACTTTCTCCCATTTCTTCTCAAATCACCCCAAAAGCATCCCTGTCCTGGCATGCCCTCACCTCTCCATCACCCTAATCTGATCAGTCAGCTGCTGTTACTTCCAGCCTTCACTCTGGGACGGATAATGTTTTCAATGTATAATGAATAAACTTTCACAAGTGCGGTCCACTTTTTGGCAGCTCCCTGACAAACTCCATAAATCAAGCGAGCAGATTAATAATCCAACAGGCTTTTTATTTTTTACCTGTGTTGGCGTAGTTCAGCCCCTAATGCTGCCGCTATACTGTGACATACTAGGGGGGAAGCTGGTTGAGAGCACTGAAGCATACCATGTGAATGTGTTGATTGTCTTGTGAAGGTAACAGCCCATGAAACAGATGTGTTAATCTTTGCTCTCTCAGTAGGAAAAGCTATTGTGGGCGTATGGTAGTCTGGCGAGCCACACCCATGCACTTGACCCAAAAAAAAAAAAAGATCTGAAACCTCATTCCCTCACAGCCACATCCCTCTGTTGCTGGTAAATGAAATGTAATTGTCTAGTTTTTCATCTTATCTTGCTAAACCAGGCATGGGCCTTGCTGGGTTGAACCTGCCAAACAATGTTAACCACTTTGCCTCTATGCCTCCACAGACTTGAGTAAAGCATTGTAGTGACCATTGAACTGACCATTGCAGTGACCATTGAACTGACCATTGCAGTGACCATTGTAGTGTCAAAACCTGACAAGCAATATTTCACATTTTAACTGGTATTGTAGAGACTTTGGTTTTGCAAATCCATATATAGTTTTATACTGGCCTGCGTCATTTGATCATGCTACACAACACTGAGCAATCAGACACACCCAGTTATCTTAATGAAAACAGTTTTACAACCAAACATCAAATCCAGTCAAGATCTGCCGAAAGATTTTATGAGAGAACTGTCAGAATAAATACAAGCTAGACATATCCCTGCCCACACGCCATATAACTCCTGTGGTTTATTATAATGCATTAGGGAGAATGGAGGAAAACACACTCCTCGTCACTTCTACAGTTAAACACCATGGATCAATCTCCCATATTCACTGTTTCCTGCTTGCAAAGCTCCACTGTGATAGAGTACTATAATTTACCTCTGCTTCACTTATGGCTCATACATTGTCAGCTGTGCAGTAGGTAGGCTGTGCAGGTACAAGACGATGGATGGAGAAATGCAGTAAGCTTAATGCAAATAAGACTATATGAGAGCTTAGCTATGTATTTGTGGCCACTACGCTCATAATGTGAAAAGACTATACAAAATACACGACACTTTTTGACTTACACATAGAGTAACAAAATAGTGCTAATAATTCTCTGTCTATATTCTCGTATTCTACCTTTATTCAACTGGTAACATACATCCATATATAAAATAGAACATTTATTTCTTGTTTGTTTGTTATTCCCCAACAAATATCGCTATTAGCTGGGTTACCAATTCCACTTTTACTTGTTTACTTGATTCTCATCTCGTCTGAATTTTACCAATGCAAATTTTTTACTATTTATCTGAAAGGAGTTAACCTGAAATATATAGTTATTGTCGTGTTGTAAGTGGGTTGCAAAAATGAAACATACCAGATTCACTCCAATAATCCTATCCTAACCAGAGGGTAGCCGGTTTGAACCCCCGCCCGAGCGTATATACTGTCGTTGTGTGGTGTGATTGATTTGATGGTGGTCAGAGGGGCCGTAGGCGCAGACTAGCAGAGGTCAGTGCGCCCCAGGGCAGCTGTGGCTACACGTCATTGAGTGTTGAGAAAATCGCTCTATAAACCCAAATGCGTTTTTATTCTGATCTTCATTATCTAGTCCTGCTAAAACCTGAGATCTGTAAATGAATAAATAGGGCTGAATGTTTTCCAGTTTTAATTTGAACAACAAATCCACTTGAACCTTTTAAACATGACAAGCATGCAAACTCTTCTATTATTTATCAATGCAGCCAATTTCTATTAAGGGAATGAACAAAATTGTGGTCTGTAGGCTAATGTTTGATTGATTTCATTTGCAATAGCCCAAATCCAACTCAACTCCAATCAGTCAAGTGCAGGTGTCTAAATGGTCTTTCTAAAGTGGAACTGGTGAAAACTCATCTGTCATAGTGATGGATATTGGCAACGTCTGGACTAATATGTGACAAATGTGGTTGTATAGTGCCAGAATGATTGTTGGTGACTGTTGGAGGTGGCTTCAAAACGTGTTTGAATAGTGCTGAGTCACTGACCAGAAGTGGTAAGATGATGGTTTTATTTTATTGTATTAAACGTTTATATCGTCTTTTTGCTCAACACAACTGAACATTAATCTTCAAGTTTGCAGTTTCCAAAAGTACATTCTCCTACAGTCGGCACAAAAATGACAGCCCAAGCTAAGGCCAAGAGTCAGATTTGCAAGATTTACAATGTATTTAGGGGCCAAAGCTGCACGCTGAATGATTAATATTACTTCAGATGACAAGGGGAAACAAAATGAACTCATGCCACGTCAGTTCAGTGCTTCAGGACAGTTGGACATGGATAGCTGTGCTGACCAAAACACATAATCCTCATCCTTTTAGATTAGAGAAACAATGCTTACAACATGACTGCTGCTGACCCCACACTGCATAGGCCAATGTGAAAATTGCTTTACGGATAATAATGTCACAAAATAAGCCACGTTTTATTATCCCGAGATGCTAGAGTTGCTAAAATGTTCAGGGTAGAATTAATGTGAAAGTCCATTTTATGTATTCATATGGCATTTTCACTCAGGAGTGGAAATAGTCCAGTTTGGTCTTCAGCAGCGTGGGTCTGAACTCGAGGTGGTTGTACAATTGAGTGGCCATTAAGCTATTAGACTTTCAAAATGCCTTTACATTATGGCCGCACAGAAAAGGCAATATTTCAAGAACAGTCTAAAGCACAAAAGCTCTACTTGAGGTAAAGCTCGGGTCAATGCGCTTCTCAACGCACTCCTGCTGCTCACAGGAACTTCATTTAATATTTATTCATACACGTCCTCATCTCAACCATCTAAAGGATTTCAATAAACCACTGTTATGTTAAGAAATACTGGTTTTGACATTGTGTCAAAGATGTTGCTATTGACAGCACACAAAAACCACACACACTGAGAAACTCAACAGTGGGGAAACTGCTGTAGTCTTTTTAACTTGTCAGAAAAAAATCCCACCACTGATTGTGATGTATGTCACTTTCTTGTATGGTTCAGTTGTAGGTTAAGTATGTTTGTAGATTATAGGGTCACCCGACTTGGGGGGGGGGGGGGGGGGGGGGGGGGGGGGGGGGGGGGGGGGGGGGGGGGGGG
>JAVQKC010079697.1:0-13564 GCA_036025475.1 Philypnodon macrostomus | reverse complement strand
ATTTGACAGCCTCTAACGTGCACATACTTTGCCCGATTAGGCTCAAACCTGAAATACCTAATTACCCCCCGGCCCTGAACACATCTGACCAATATGATGGCAGTTACCTCTATAGCGCCGCCTATAGACTGAAAGAAGAATGTAGTTTCAGGGAAATCTACAAAATTTGGCATAAAACATTCTTCACAAACATCCAGACAAATCAAAAAAGTCAAATAGACCCTTCCATATTTGTCATGGTTTTGGGCGGGGCCTCTTAATTGCTCGTTACCAATATAAAAACTCTTAGAAATATGTCTGATGAAGGTGCCTGTTGGGGGCGTTTACCTATATACACCTTGCTATCGGGGTCGACAGCATGGGCCTAGTTATTATCCTTTTTCAATAATATAAAACACTGGCATGTATAAGTATAAATGTATAAATGAATGTCCTGTAATGATCATTCTAGATTAGATAAAGCCATATCACACACCTCATGTTAAGGCAACGACCCAAATATGACCTCCTTTCATGAAATAGGCCTGTTTATACAATAGTCAATCTTGAATAGTCTTGAAATGCCCCGTTCATGTTTGCCCTTATTGAAAACTCCATGCTACAGTAAAATGGCATCGACTGAACATGGCTGACGGGTTAACAACATTATATTTATTCCGGTCTGTCGTGAGCCGGGCCCGGGGACATGTTACGGTGATATAAGCCTAGACTTCACCTCCAGACGAGATGTCGCTCTGAATGTAAATGTGTGTCAGCTATAAACCTGCTGCCGGCTTGACACGGGGAGAACGCGCTGATATACCCGAGGTCATAAAAAGACACACGGGCCACAAAGACAGAGCAAGGTGTTGAAATGAATCCTATTATCGCCACACGAGGAGAACACGCACAAACGGAGAATGGGATAGGCCTGATGCTATAGGAGGGGGCTATATAAATGCTAATGATGCTTCAGGGCTAGGTTGGTCTCAGTAGTGTAGAGGTACACACCCAGTTCCTATATCATAGTAAAAAATCTTTGAAGCCAAATATTTTCACTGCCAAAAAGGAATATCTTGGTAAATTTGGACGTAAGAAGCACGAAGGTCCTGGGTTCGAGTCCCGGACCGGGCACCAGGGCCTTTCTGTGTGGAGTGTGCATGTTTCTCCCCGTGTCTGAGTGGGTTCCCTCCAGTTACTTCGGTTTCCCCCATCAACCCTAAACATACACATTAGGGTAATCCTCCAGCTAGGTACATCCTGACCAAGATCCTGGCTCAAGATCTGGAGATGGGTCCCCGGGCGCTGCACTGAGGCTGCCCACTGCTCCAGACAGGTCGCCCCAGTGGTAAGATGCAGAGGACAGATCTCCCTATGGGGCAAAAAAAGTGTAAGCTAACCTTATAACTGCCTTCTGCTAAACTCCAGTAAGACTGAAACTCTGATAATTGCTCCTGAACAGAAAATTCTCAAACAACACCTTGGTTCCCTGGGTCCCAGTCGAGTCTCAGAAACCTTGGAGTTCTGTTTGATCAGTCAATGCCCGTGGACTGCCATTGAAAACTCCTGGTTACAGACCATCTCAGAATGCTGCAGCAATCTGATCTTTTTTACATTGGATACCTGTCAAATATAGACTTGACTTTAAAATGTTAGAGCTTTGAATGGGCCGGCCCCTCAATATATCACCAACATATTGATCCCTTATTCTTCTGGCCACACCCTTCGGTCCTCGGCCCAGAACCTCCTTAAGGTCCTTAAGACCTTACTTGGGGGGTTCATTTGCTGTTCCTGTTTTATATTTGGTTGTATTGATTGCTCTCTGTAAAGCAGTTCAGACGCTGCTCATTCTTCTGATACTTCCTGATTTGTGTGAGACCGAAGGAGGAGAGAAAAATCCAAAATCACAAACTACAACCTCAAACAGTTCTGACTCGTTTAGATTTATTTACTCATAACGTTTAGATATTAGCCTAGATTTCATTGGAGTGGGAGAAAGTATATGGTTGGATGTGACTATTCAACTGATATTAGTTTTGTTTTATACCATTTTCTACATTTTAGTGTGTTTATTGATGACAAAACACTTACTTATTGTAAATCGTGGAGTATTCCATTCAGGAACATAATGTGCAAGATGAAAAAATGCTTTTCATGAAAAATGTATTTACTCTGATGTTAGCTGCAAGGTGTGCGTTAATTATACAGGAGCCTATTGGCTACATTACACCTAAATGATTTAATATCACTGAACACAGTCAACTTTCAGCAAATCAGAGGAAAAAGCATGTGACGTGGTAGAGTGAAAAACTGTATTTTCTGGACTATGGTTTCAGGTTTCAGGTTTCAGTTTCCCCCATCTATAACTATAACTCTCATCAGTCGAAAAATGTGTCATGAAGAGGAAACACATATATAAGGCCCACTTCACAGAATCCTCGACCAAGAACATTAATATCCTAGAACATGGGGCTACCCTCACACAAAGCAATTCATGATAGCATGATTCAAACGTGGATCTTCATGTCTATCCAGCCAATGCCAAAGATAAACTCATTCTCATATATCCTCCCCCCCCCCCCCCTATTTCTCCTTAAAGGTTACCCCCGGTTCACAACAGGGGGAGACGATCTGGAACAAAGACTATCTGAATACCCCCTGGATGAATGAAGCCGCGTATCACGTCTTTGAGCTCATGATGTGATTTCAGTGAATGTGCATCGTTCTCCTCGATACATGCTGCAGGTGCGCTCTCTTTGTGTACACTGTAAAATATGACAACTCTTGGAATCATGGAAACCAGTAAAATAAATTCCTGTGGTATTTCCAATTGATCAACTGAAATATAACTTTTGTATTGAATTAAAGGTGCCTATAGTGAATGAATGTGAGTGTGAATGGTTGTCAGTGTGTGTCTCTAAGGGCCCGTTTAGACCAAAACGCATATTCAAGAACTACAGAAAACATCCAGTTCACGTTTATACAGATACAATGAGAAAATGAACATCTGAACGCATGTAATACCCCTGTTTGTCCAGCAAACGGCGCCGTGCCCAGCTCTAGCACTAGACACAGCACAACACAAACTAGAAGAAGTCACATTCCTGTGTTCAACGTTTACATTTTGTGTGTGCGGTGCTGGTCAGATCCAATGAGACAGTATTTATACTTGTGTATCTGACAATTGTCTAAATATGATTGTATCAAGCATAAAACTATGTAGATTGTGTTCACCGGTCACCCCAGACCCAGATGCCTTTAGCCAATAGCTGTTCAGGACGGGACTGTGACATCATCGTGTTCAGAGAGGCTGTGCATGGGGCAGTCTACACGAAAACGGGTGTCTGAAAACGACACCCCGCTGTGAGACCATACTATCTCCCCAGCATTTGGGGAAACACCGTTGCCGTGGAGATGGAGCCACACCCGCGGTTGTGTTTTCATGGAAACGTGTTGTCGTCTAAACGGGCCCTAACTGTGTCAGCCCTGGAACTAACTGGCAATCATGCAGGGTGTACCCCGCCCAAGGTCGCTCGGTCAGGCTCATGTCTCCTTTTTTGTGTTAAAGACAGATAATGCATCTTTTTACCTTAATGAAACAGCTTCTGGGTCAATATAATGGCTAAATGAGTTGATGTGGGGTGAATGAAGCTTCTTCCCCCTCCCCCTTGTGTCTCTTGGTGGTGCAAGAATGAGTGCAATGACCCCCGGGAGAAGTCTTGGGTCAGATAAATAGATTGCTTTTCAACAGGCTTTAGAATGGTGAGAGCTCAATGTACTCTTATAATAATAAAATAAGTGTATTACGACGTTTTAGACTGTAGGGGGAGCTCTGTAGAGTAAAAAAGTGACCAAACTGTGTGAAAACTCCAGAGTTGCATAGTTCCCGATTAAGTAAGATTAACTAGTGAGATTTTGCAGTGTGCATGCTAACATCGGAAGCGTTTTCATACATTATTTATTGAGCCTGGTTCACAGCGTGTTGGGATGTAATGATGTGGGGCCCTTGAGCACAGGTAGGAGCCCGCTGTCAGCGATAACAATGAACCCGGGGCAGGTGCTACATGTGTGCAGGATTAGCTCTGATGTGAAGTGGTGAACAGGTTAAAACACGGACGGGGGTAATGTGGAAGGAGCGGGGTGCGTTCAAAGACCTCTGGTTCATAACAGGATTAGAAGATTTAACAGGGGGGGTCCTGAAGGGGGGGGTCCCGACAGGCTATGTACCGTGGAGACACACATGAGCGACAATAGGATCAAAGTGGGATTTGTTGGATTTGTTCTCAATGCGTTTTCACATAATGGTTATTAATTAATTACGCCAAGAAATCAGACGTTCACTACCACGCTCTCGTAGTATAGTCATAGAGTCCTTTCAGCGTGTCTGGGTCTTCCCCAGGGTCGGTGGGACACGCCCTGAACACCTCTCCAGGAAGGCAGCCGGGGGCCATTGAAAACAGATACCCAAGCCTCAGCTGACTCCTCTCATTGTGGAGGAGCAGCAGCTCTACTGTAAGCTCTACACTCGTTCTCAAAGGAACCACCCGGCCCAGTTTAAAAAATTATCGTTTTCAAGCCCCCCAAAAATATCTTAGTGGATGCGCCTGAACTCGTCTCCGTCTGGACAGGGCCTAACTGACATTTTGTTGTTCCTGTTGGACCTGATGTAGCTCTATATGACAGCTCTATCCTGCAGTAGTAACAGGTGAAGACGTCTCCTGCTGTACTTGTTGCTGTTTGACATTTGAAATGTTGTATTTCTTCAGAAAAGGTCATTGTTTCCATCGGTGACATGTCACGAGATGTAATTATACAACAGTGAACTCGGGCTCTGGCTTTAATGGAACTACTGTGTCCAAGATACTGACAATAACATCCTCCAAACACATAGAGGCTGTTGTCTGCATTATATTCAGATCCACTGACTCTCTGCTGTACCTTCATTTGTAAAGTTTTGTGACATCATTTATATGAAATGCTCACTGGGTTTATCACTCATTAATACCACTGATATACTTGATTAGGTAGGCCCTAAATCCCCAAAAATCTACTTTTCTGAGCTTTTAACAATGTTCTAATTTTGCTTCAACCTCAAACACATGCACAAAGTTGTGTTTGGTTTTAGTCGGGCATGTTTGGGTAATTAATTATGTTGCGCTACAGTCCTGAAAACAGAGAGACCCTACAAATGATGTCATAAATGGGGCTAAACCAAAAAGCGATCTGCTCCTGCAGTGTCAGCAAATACACAGAGAGAATCCTTATTGCCACCTCCATTTAAAAATCTGGTTCATGGAGATGTGTGTTCACCTGTGAGGGTGTCAAGGCTCTGTTTATGTGTTGTGTTTATGTTTGTTGGAAACCCCTGAAAACCGGCACCAACCGTTTGGACCCTGGTCAGATCTTTTCTCATCGAGTTCAAGAGGGAGCTCCACAAAAACAGCTTGTATTAGATAATTATTATGTTTTTGATGTTGCAAAAGTTAAAATGGGGACATAAATGTGTCCAAAATAGACATATTATAAGACCTTTGACTTACACATTTCTGTTGTGTTATAAGCTGTGGCAATAGATGATATTATGTGAACTAATTCCACAATAAACACAGTGTAGTCAACCAGATGAAGACAGACATTCACTTTCATTTGTATAGCCCTATATCACAACTCAGTTTCCTCAGAGGGCTTCACAAGAAGAGATGTATGTAAACAATAAACATGGTCATTGCAAACAGATAATAAACAATCAATAACACACAAACAACAGGACTGTCCCAGGATGTCCCCTGTCCTTAGATGTCCAGATGAAGCCGATTCTCCTAACTTCATATCATGATCAGATTTTTATTGCCATATCGTTCACAAATTACAAATTGTTACATCAGGGCCGTGGTTTAGCTCCTTTGGGTAGAGCATGCGGCCCATATTCAGAGCCTACGGTGAGCTCCCTGGTGTTGTGAGTTTGAATCTGGCTCAGGACAGTTGCCAAATGTTACTGTCACACCCAGTCTTCTCCATCATTTCCTCTGTCTACTGTCCAATCAAATAAAGCCAAAAAATCAACTAATACATCCACACACAGAAACTCCAGGCTGAACCAGGACAAAACTGGACTGCATCTAGTAAAAACCCAATACACTGGGTCTCAATTCCGTGCTACGTAAATGCAAATGCCAGAAATAGAAATAGAACTAAAGCACTTGTATACATGTACATTCAACTAACTAACGATCTAAACAGCTGCTGGTGAGGTGTGTTGTCTACTGATCTCGTGACAGGTCTAGACTCCCTATTAGGAAACGCATACGTCAACATGGCGGTATTGAGACCATGCAGGCGTCCAGTGCCAGGGTATGTGCCAGAGAAGTGCTGCAGAAGAATGTGCGTGTTTACCCCGGAGGAGGTAATCCTGTGATGATGGAGGCACGACAGGACCCACATTCCTCCACTACACCGGTGTAATGGAGTAAATTGTGGTGGTTACAGAAAGGCACGTACAAAAATGGCAAAGTAAGCGAATGTCAAGAAAGAAAGTCTAAATTTGGAAATAGCTTAAACTAAAATGCGTGTGTAATGGTAGTTGATTTAAGGTGACCAGATGTCCCACTTTGCGTAGGATTGCACAGTATTTGTGTGTCTCACGTTTGACCCAGGCTAGCACAAACATTTTATTTCTTTTTTTTTCTCCATGTTCATGAATCTGTATAGTTAATTGACAGCTTAGAAATTGACTCCAAGCTATATCTATATAGCTATATAGATATCTATATATATAGATATAGAGATCTCTCTCTCTCTCTCGCTCGCGCTCTCTCGCTCTCTCTCTCTCTGCCAACTGACATGACTGAATGACAATAATTATACATTTATTAGGTATGCTCCACTTTGATCTTATGCGATGTGGTCACACTAAATCAAAGTCAAATGCCATTCTGTAACTATCATTTCTGGCCAAATTAAGTATTTTACAGTCGTATCACATACTAGCCATTTTATAATTGCTTATTACATGAACAATCAGACATAATCAAGCTTTTGTTGTCACTAATTTAAACCCATGTGTACATATGTTCAGTGCATCACATTTTTGGACTTTATCACCTGTCGCCGGTTCACCACGGTTCCTTCCTTGGAAACTTTTAATAACTAGGCCTGTGCTGTCGTCCCCAACAGCAAGGTGTATATCGGCAAAACGGCCCCATACGTCTGCCCCATACGTCTGCCCCATACGTCTGCCCCATACGTCTGCCCCATACATCATCTACAACTGTCACCAACGGGCACCTTAATCAGACATTAGATAATAACTAGGGCTGTCCAAAAATAGCAATTGAATCGAAATTAACAAATCGCTAAGGCTGCAATTTTTTAGGCCTTGTAGGTTTAACCTCTGCAAAGATGTTCTGAAAGACATGTAATTGTTTAAGGGTTAATGCTTCCAGACAGGTTTAAAATGTGCTGTGAACTGAATCTTGGTTTTAAAAACAGAATCGCAAATTTAATCACAATTGCAATATTGGTCATACAAATAGCAGATGCTAAGGGGTCATAATGTTATGCTGGTATAGATTGAAATTGTTATGAATTTGATAACATCCCACGCCTGAGCAAGCATACTCTTACTGTGTAGCCTAATGCTCCCATATATTTGAAATGTCCAAGAGCAACTAAGGCTATAACTCTACAAAGATCTCAAAGCATTCTGATAAACGGCTTGTTAATGGACAGCTATATTACGGTTTCAAAGTGAGGTCCAGAAAAAGCCCATAGCATCGGGGCCATAACAAATACTACATGAATAACGACTGTCCCAAGTATGTCACAGGGAGCGGGGGAGAATTCAGAACTGACCTTGAGAGGACAAAGAGCTCTCTGAGGATGCAGCCTTGAGAGGACGGGTCAGCAGGAATGTGGACCACTGGAGTCCACTCAGGCTGGGATGACCATTAGTATGCATGTAGTTGTTTCAATAGAATTAGGTATAAACTCTGGATGTAAGTCATTTCTAATACTATATCAGACTTTATTATTGTCCTGGTTTTGATTCACAGACCAGTGAAGTGTGCATGTTCTCTTCTGGGTCTAATTTCGACTCCAATCTCTACTGTCAGGCAAAAAGCCCCAAATAATGCATCTTACAAGCACTTAATTTAACTTGGGTCTGCTTTGTGCTGTTGTGAAGTGCTATTGAAATAAACACTACTGGGCCACACAAATAAAAATGTGATTATTCCAATATTAGTGTCCACATGCTTGTGGTTTTCATCTGCTACTACCAAGACCACATGGATGCAACAATGGTAGGAGGAAAGCACGGGCGACGAGCCCGACTGAAGCTACTCAAACTGGGCTGTGCGTCCCCGCCTGCCCCTCTGTCTATACACCGTCTTTCTCTGCTTCCTGGAGCCTGTGTTTCATGAAATGACAGTGCTTTTTCTTCTAAAACTAGTCTAAAGCCTCGCCCTGAGCGGAGCATGACGTGGAGGCAGTCCGCTCTGTGCCTTCGGTCGGGTGAGAGTGCTGGTGTGCCCCGGTCCCTTTAGCCGCCTCCCACGCCCACATACGACGTCTAATCACATAAAAACAAGCCCTGTCCTTCACAATTACAGTCAATGAGTAGTAGAAATGGCATATATGTAATTTTAGCTTGATTTCTCCCAGGAAAGCTGCTCTCATGGTGCCGCTCCATACATGACACTTCCCACTTTGAGCTCGAAACTTTTCCATAGCAACCTATGTTTATTTTGACCTTGAAGTCAAAGTTCTGGGTGAGTGACTCTAGTGGAAGGTAGAACAAGACTTTTTTTCCGGAGATAGAAGCTGTTTTATTCTGTTATGCTGCTATCGCCCAGAGGGTTAAATATTATCCTGGGTACCACTAGAAAGAACCTTGTGTACCACCAGTGGCCTGAGGACCACAGTTTGAGAGCCACTGGACTATACCATTTTTAAGTTTCCTGTTTGGACCAGATCAAATCTTGCATTGTAAAGCTGACCCACTCTTGCTTTCAAAGGGAGCTCAGTAAAAACACTTTTGACACATCCACTTCAAGCGTAACAGTGAAAAGCCACACGCTCCACTGCCTTCCTCAGCTACTGATAACTTTCTCTTCCTTATCTTTACAAGGCTGTTTTCAACTCCCTGCTCATGTCTGCTGTCTGCCACTCTGTTATGTAACTTACACCTATCCCCAGCCCCTCAAAAGTAAGGGATGACAACCGGCCATCATCACTAAGATCACTCCACCCTCCTCCACTACATGCATGTTACATAAGCCTACAGGATGAGCCAGATGTACTTAAAGCATTTTTTCCGCTAGACACTGCACTTCTTTCATTACGTTTTCACTGATGTGTCCTATGTTATAAAAGCTCCTAATCTAACCCAATTCTGTAGTAAAAACAAGTACAAGTAATGTCAATATCAGGGGTGGGAAAAAATATAGATATAGATCGAGATTTTATTTTGGAGATACAGTATCGATATATCAGAATTTAAAATATTTTGTATATTTCACAAAAATAAAATCTGGCAGTACTTAGATTATGTTTCTTTTTCTGAGAAACTCGTGAGATACCATTGAAGTATTCACTGTTCTACATATTAAATTCACTGTATTTCATAAAGACAAGTTTAAATACTGTATAAAATTCCTTGAAGAATTGTGGTATATATTGTAAGTTATTATGTGCAATATATATCGCGTAGCCACATATTGAGATATTATTGGTATCATGAGCCATGTATTGTGTATCGACTATATGCATTTCATTTAAGTAAAAGTATGGAGTGTAAAGTTTACTGAAGTACAGCTACTGCCACTATAACTACTGCCAAGTGCTACTAATGTGTGTATTAATGTACTACAAGTGCTACTGTTACCTTCACTAATACCACTCCTGGCAGTACTGATACTCCTACTACTGTGTCACAATTACTACATGTATAACTAATACTAGTGCTATGAATACTACAACATTATGGTACTACTAACAACATTACTAGTGGTAGTACTAATACTGGTGCCTCAAATACTACAGAAAATTAGTGTGTGTAAATATTGTTCCTTATTTGTCAAATTGATTTATTATACTGCATGTTTTAAAGCACTTTTTCAATTCTAAATGGTTTCATCATCATCATCTGTACAGTGTCTGAGAGGGAGTGCTCTGTGATTCGAGGATGTTGAAACAGTTTTTGGACATAAATATGATCCTAATGCTCGTCTCAGACGTTGCGTCTTCGGAGTGTTTATCTGGAGGTCAGGAGACACTGTCAAGAGACTAAAGGCTCCGGAAGAACAGATAGTGGCAGGATGTGCAGTAAAGAACTAGAGATGTCCTTCACAGAACAGCTAATGGTGACAGGCTCTCAGACATTATGAGACAACAGTTCTCACACTAGGCTACGTAATGATTCAGTTTCAGCTATTGCAAAAGTTCCATTCTACAAGCTCAACTATATAGACATAAAAAATTTAGGCTTCCAATACTTCAAATCTCCACCTATATACTTGTCCGTCACCCACTTTGACCACACTTTCCACTAAACCTGGACAAAAGTCAGATTAAACAAAGACTAAACCTGAATGTAAAGTTAATTTGTTACAGTTTCACTCATCCTATTTTTGGACCTTTGTGTATATATGTGCTATAAGTAAAATCGTTAGGTCATATCTGTAATAAGTGATCCAACCACAAACAATGGGAAACTTTGCTGACCCTTTACCCTTTTTAGTTTGGAGAAAGCCATTTTTTTATGTTGCAATCTTAATCCAAGCCCCAGACTGGACGGGACTATCTGGAACTTTGCGTTTGTCTAACTGATGGTATGAACGATGCCTCTGTAACATTGCCGTTGGCTCTCGTGTTCCATAACTGCTACATGCTCGGCCTATCATCTGCAGATTGCATTAGGGCGGACGAAAGGGGCCCTGTAGCTAAGAACATGAAACAGCCGCGTCTGACATTGACTCATGTTGCTTTTGGACGCCTCTTCAAAGAGCGTCTGCAATCTGAACTCTCCTCTTGGAAAACGGCCTTATGCAAAAAAACAACTTCTAATACTGTTATTTATCCGATGGAGGAGCAAGTGGAACGGGACGTGTCTGTACAATTCATTACAGAAACGGTAATGGAGACGCTAATGAAGCTAGCCGCTGTCCTTAAATGGTAATGGGAGACTTGAGGAGCCGCGTCCAAGTTTGTAGCGGTAGGCCGAGGTCAGTGGTTTGGGATTAGGGGATTCAAAAGGCAATTAATTTGGAAATACAATATGGCAGTTTGTTGAAGATCTGGCCTGATCGCAGTTTGAGATGAGGATTGGAGGTTTATGGCTTATTGCAGTCAAAGCTCGAGAGTCTCGGTATAGAACAATGGAAAATCAGCTGATTGTGTGGATCTGCTAAGGAGTCTGTATTATTGCAAAATAGGAACAAATGGATAGCTTTAGCAAATACTTTATCATTGTGAGATATAAAGGCATTTTTAACTACAGATCCTAGGTTAGGGCTGTTCTCATTACGGAAAAAATAATAATTCATTATTTTTGGTCATCATTGAAATCACGATTAATGAGTGACTGGGGATTTATTTTTTTATTTGATGTATTTTGACTCCATCGGTTTTTAACTGAAGAATGTTTTGGCTCAGTTTTTTTAATAGAGCTTTTTGACATTAGCTCAAGCCAGAAACTAGATCCTTTTATTTGGAGCTTCAGTTGTATGACACAAAATTATTCTCAATTATGATTTTTTTGTAATAGTGAGAAGCCATCATTAAAATTGAAATTCTTTTTATTGCATAGTGCTGGTCCGGGTACTGTCTTTTTGAAAATTGAGGGATACTGCCTTGGAGGAGGTTTGTGCAGAGAAGAAGAAGCTCACCTCACTCTCAACTACAACAAAGTCAAATGCATTCAATGGCCGTGTCTGAGTCTGAGATGTCTTGCTCGTCCATGGATCATATTTCATTATACAGCCTCTTTGTTTTCTCGCTAGTCTGTTCCTCGTTGTCTTTCTTGGTCATGGCTTTGAGAATGTGGTCCTGAATTGAAAAAACTAGTGGCATTAACTGTAAAAATGTGGTTTAGAATAGATCAGGGGTGTAACATCAACTAGTGCAGCCAGTGCGATTAAATGGGGACCTAGGAGGTGGAGGGTGGCCCACATGGAAGTCCTAAATCTTACCAAACAAGGACAAAATCAGGTTTAAATCAAGGCAAAAACACAGGCTAAATGAGGTCTAAACACGGACTAAACCAGATCTAAACCAGTCTTTTTTTTGTTCCAAATCAGGAAAAAAGTCTGGTCTATCCAAGTACTAAAACTGGGTCAAAACCAGGACTAAATTAAGTCTAAATTGGCACAAAACCAGGACTACCCCAGAACAAAATCAGGTCGAACTTCTGTGTAAGACCAAAAATACAAAGTTAACTAAAATTGACTCACCCAGGTCTAAAACAGGGTCTAACTAAAGAGTATGTATAAACCAGAACTAAACGGGTCTTAACAAAAACTAACCCAAGGCAAAGATTTTACTGTCTACCATAATAGTAAATGTTAATGTATACCTCTATATTATCAAGGTACACTTTTTCCAACTGTTGCCAATGTCTGGGTAACTCTGATACAGAACTGGCTCACTTAGCTCCGTGCCAAACCCGCTCTCATGCATCCGCTCTTGGCACGTTCTTCTAAAAGCCCCTAATCAACTCCAATGGTGCGTCTCTTCTTGACCATTTCCCGCAGAGCACCTAGTCTTTCCCCCCAAACCCCAGCCTCCCTTCACCGCTCCTGCCTTTCTGTCCACCAAGCCCCTCGCTACAACTAAACAGCGCAACCAGGGACTAAATCGGGGACTGAATCGGGGACTAAGCCGGGAGGCTAAATCGGGGACTAAATCAGGGACTAAATCAGGGACTAAATCAGGGTCTAAACCGGGGGGCTAAATCGGGGGACTAAATCAGGGGACTAAATCGGGCGGCTAAATCGGGGTACTAAATCGGGGGGCTAAATCGAGGGGCTAAATTGTGGCACTAAATCGGGTCGAAAAAAGCTCCAAACTGGATTAAGGACCACAACTAAACAAATCTACTCCAAGTACCAATTAAGATCTAAACCAGGACTAAACAAGACTAATCTATGTCTAAATAAGATCTAAACCAAGACGAAATAAGATCTAAATCAGGACTAAACAGGTCTTAATAAAATCTAAACCAGGACTAAACGGGTCTAAATAAGATCTAAATCAGGATTAAACAGATCTAAATAAGATCTAAACCAGGACTAAACAGGTCTTAATAAAATCTAAACCAGGACTAAACAGATCTAAATAAGATCTAAACCAGGACTAAACAGGTATAAATAAGATCTAAACCAGGACTAAACAGGTCTAAATAAGATCTAAACCAGGACTAAACAGGTCTTAATAAAATCTAAACCAGGACTAAACGGGTCTAAATAAGATCTAAACCAGGACTAAACAGGTCTAAATAAGATCTAAACCAGGACTAAACAGATCTAAATAAGATCTAAACCAGGACTAAACAGGTCTTAATAAGATTTAAATCAGGATTAAACAGGTA
>JAVQKC010079696.1:0-12897 GCA_036025475.1 Philypnodon macrostomus | reverse complement strand
TCTGTTCAGAAGAGAACGTAGGAGGAACAGCTCATTCCTGCCAGTTGGAAAGCACCACCGGATCAGTGCGGTACATTTTAAATAGAAAACAATACGTGTACAATAAGTGGAATTATAACAATTAGATCACAGCCCAATACACAACAAACTTTCTGTTAACTTCTTTGGCTTATTTGGTAGACTGCCCTTGCTCCTTGCATGCATCTGTGAGCTTTGGGTGCCCATGACCCTGCAAGTTTGAGAACCCACAACAAATTTCGGATTTCTCTCAGAAAGGCAGCCTGTAAGCTTAACTAGGCCTGTGCTGTCGGGGAAGACAGCAAGGTGTATATCAGCGAAACGGCCCTATACGTCTGCCACAACTGGCACCAACTAGGGTTTTTATATTTTTAACAAGGCCTGTGCTGTCATCCCCGACAGCAAGGTGTATATCAGCAAAACGGCCCCATACGTCTGCCCCATAGGTCTGCCCCATACGTCTGCCCCCTACGTCTACTACAACTGTCACCAACGGGCACCTTAATCAGATCAGTGTGATTTTTTTCAATGTGTGCCTATGTACATTAAGTATACAATTGCCCTGATCAATGTGCCAAAATTTACACAATTTTGTTTATGTTCAGCAGGATTATTGGCTCAATAAAAGTGCATTTGTGAATTATTTAATTGTCATTAATCGAAGATGTACGGACGCGGACGAACACCGACGTGATTCCATAATATCGGTGTTTTGTCGATATAAATATACACAAAAAATAATAGTACTGTTTTTTTGTCCTGGTTTCGTCTGGGTTTTATTCTGGTTTCAACTTTGGTCCTGATTTTGACCTGGTTAATTTCTGGTTTATTAGTTTGACCTGGTTTTGGTCTAATTCCAAAACTAATTGACAAGTTTCATTATTTGGGAAAACTCAATTTAGTATATAGTATATCCGAATAATACATTAACGGTGTATATTTTTATTCTAAGGGTTTTTATCTGGCATTATGACAGTGGTCAGCAGGGAAAGTCTTGTGTTGACTGCAGGGCCCAGCAGAAACCATAGCTCTTAATTTAATGTGATCCCTAGTGTGTGTATCTTGTGCTACATTTCTGCAGTTGCTGTTTTCTCCAAGGCTTCTTTTCAATGTGTGCTCACAATAATGTCACTTTTACAGACAGTCACCTCCCTTTTGTTCTTGTACACTGGATCCTATTGGGAAATTTATTTTCTGTCAGCGTGATATCATATTTATTCATATGCTTAATTTGCCTTCCACCTGTTTATTCTCTCTTTGTTTGTCAGTAGCAGACAAGCCCAAAATAGATGTAACTTTCTCCTAATAATTTTGGGCTTAGATGTGAAAAGGGATGCACCTAGGATATGTCTAGGGGGAATGATCTATTGATTTGGCATCTGCTTTTGTAATAGTTCTTTCCTGTGGTGACTTTGTCTGTAGATGCAATATTCCTCTTCCCGAGTGTCAATATTGTGCTCTGTCATAACTGTCTCACTGCAAACTCTTTACTTGTTTTGACAATCAGTGTGTATAATAAAAATGCAGTCGATTTATATAGCATTTTTCAAACGCGCTTGACAACTGATTCAATTATTCACACTTTTTATGGTAAACTACCTGGATCTGCCCTGGGGCAAACTGACAGCAGCCTCTTTGGCCACCCCAAACCGGAATGAACCATCAGGCTGTTGGTGAGCTGCTCAACCTTCTGAGGCACAGCTTGATTCTGTTCTTTTCCTTGAAAGTCAGAGAAAAGTTTTTATTAGATTCTAGATTTTGTACTTGTTATATGTTATACTTGTACTATGTTAAATAAATGGTGTATTGTGTTTAACATCAAAATAAGCCCTTGTCATTGTCTAAATTAAGCAGAGTGTGTGTCCAAATACATTATCATCCCCATTTGAGGAGCACGGCTGCCTACTGCATGACACAAATCTTGCATATTGTGTTATGTGCAAATGTGATGTCTGCAATGGCCACCCTGCTGGCAGTGTACTTGGTCATATCTGCAGCCTGTAGATTATACTTGCTAAATATCAGGGCCATGAGAATAAAAAACAAACAAGCCGGATCTTGTTACATTTGCTTACACATCTCTCCCTCCCGCTCTGCTTGGTCCCTGTCTTCCTCCTGCTGTGTAAAAGTCTGCATAGAGATGGGTATTAAATAGGCAAAGATTGGTTTGGAGGTCAGACTTGCAGATGAGTTTCTAACACAGATGTACTCTCCTCTTCTCTTCAGTGGGCATTGATTAAGGCCTAGGGAATGAATGGGCTTCACAATACATTGCATAATTAATAATTCTTGTAATATCAGCAAACACATCCCCATCACAAAAAACAAATATTATTTGCAATAATGACAAGTTAAGATAAGTGAAGCCCATAAATATTATCAGAAATGTAAATATCTCAACAACATTTTCAGTAATTAGCAATAGCCAGAAAATATTGTAAATGAAGATGTTTTAGCAAATGACAACAACTCTACTACAGGTAGGTAATGTCCAAGCCTGGTCAGGAAACATTAGTGAATGTACCTCACATTGTATGTTTATTTAATGTACACATTAATATACAGTTAGACTTTTGGCTGATGGTCAAAATTCTTGATTTTTAGGTTTTGTAAAAAGTAGTGAAACAGTGTTGACCCCAATAGATGTTCATTGTATGGTCAGAATTATTCTATCCCTCACCACAAATGCTACTTTTTTTGTAAAGGTAACTGAATTTTGCCTTCATTTGCCTCCATACCAACATTTTTAACATTCCATATGACAAACGTTTCAAAGGGTCTATTATGCAGAATCGAAGATAATCTGACATGAGAAGCCCATTTCCTGTAAGGCTTTTGGGGCTAGCTCAGGACTTGTGACTCTTTGCAGGTGGAGCATAGCACAGAAAACGCTGACCGCACTAAGCCAAACGGATAATGCTACTGATGATTCACAGAGCTTTACAGTGCATGTATGCTGGGAAAATTGTCAAATCATTTTCACTAGCCCTATTGACAATGTTGTTCTGATCACTACACAGTCCTATGGCTATTTTATGCCCCTCAGTAATTTGTTGACTGGAGATTTTTTAAGACATAGCTATGATAGAGCAATGCAGAATAGACATATTATTATTCTGTTTCTGTTGTATTCTTTAATAGAGAGGTTAGACTTGGTTTAGACCTGAATTAGCCCTGATTCTAGTCTTAAGTAAGCTTGGCACGTCTATGTTAGAGCAATGCAGTAATACCTCCCCCTAGTGGTAGGATGTCAATAATCAGTACTCTGTGTATGTTTTTTTTTTCTTTATATTTTTAGGAAGGAAAGAAGAAATTCGACAAGGAGACCGAAAAATACTATTCAACACTTGAGAGACACCTCAACTTGTCATCCCGAAAGAAGGAAACTTATCTGCAGGAGGTGAAAAACAAAACAAAATGGTGCCCCGGTGTGACTGTGAATAATGCCGTTTCATGGTCGCCTGGGTGTCTCCTCCAACCTGTGTGTGTCTGTGCACTTTACTCTATACTTATTATCTCTATGGGTGGTCTCCATATTAACCAATTGTCAACACAGAACACTAACAACTTGTTTGCTCATTCCCAGGCTGACACGCAGATTTATAAGGAGCAACAACTCTTTTATGACGCCTCCCTCGAGTATGTTTTCAAAATACAAGAAGTTCAAGAAAAGAAAAAGTTTGAGTTTGTGGAGCCAGTAAGTGGATAAACATATTTTAGTGCTGCTCAGCGTATCGACTTTGCAGTAATTGCTTTTTTGTTTTAGCTATACATTTAGTTGAGAGATTAGTTGTTTTGTAGTTTATAGTAAACAATTAAGCCTTAATGAATATGGATTTCAAATATTTGTGTCTGCGCCTTGGAGCTTAAATAAGAAAAATAATTTGATTTATTTCACACGTTTGTCATTTTGTATTTCGTTTGTGAAGCTTTCAAGTAAAATTAGATTCAATTACCCTTTTCAAACCTGCTTCCCTCGAGAAAAGCATTCATCTGTTTTACAAAAAGCACAATAATGATTGAAAAAGTATTTGTTTTGGGATCTGTTGCTTTAGCTCTGCTGAAAACAACTCAAATTAGGGGCATGACCCTTTTAAGGCTCTCTTTCCCCCTGCTGACCACGCCCACATCACTATAACAGCAAATACAAACAATGGAAAGTAGTTGCAGGGTGGGTTCCTTCATCTATGCTTGCATAGAACGGTGAAATTAAGTGTTTTCAACTCCTGAGAAGGTCATTGCCTAAGCAACTCAAACTTGCATAAATAAAACAAAATACAACTTTTTGAAAAGGAAACCCAATCAAAACAAGGTAGAAAGGTTCGATAAAGTCGGGCTGGCATAATAGGGCCCCTTTAAAGTGTGCAGTCAATGTTATTGTCTGTAGTTGTACAAGTTCTCAAGGTGTTAAATATCTGAGAATGTGAGATGAGAGCAAAGTGGCTCTTTAAATAGCCCCCCCAACTCCCATTTGTTTACACCCACTGGCAGCTCATCCAGAAAACCAGGCCAGATATGTAAATCTCCCAGCCGCAGGTAGAGCAGGGGAAGAAATGACAAGACTCAACCTTGCCTGTGATGAATCTGGGCAAAGATAAGATGGTTCATCCTTGAACATTTGATATAGCATCATCAAAATCAAATCAGTGGGGAGGATTTGACTGAGAGCAGCTCGATATTGGTGGGATCGTTCTCATGTTGGATATGGGATCAGTTTCTTCATCCAATACCTCATCCAGTCCTTCATCTCTCACAAGTTATACAAAACCTCAACAAGATTTAGCAGTAAATCTCACAGCTGAAGAACGTTTTCTGTCTAATTATTACACACTTTAAAATAAATGTGTGAGAAAAAGCTTTATAACCAATTCAGTGTACACAAATAATAGGTATATCAGTATTATTGTTTTACAAATGATATCTGACTGATTCAATAGGTTAGAAAGGCAACAGAAACTCAACTGCTACCAAGGTCTTCACTAAATGCACTTAATTACTGCCTTCTGCATGTAGAAACAGGTGTACTTAATAATGTGGCCAGTGTACATATTACATTATGTAAATCAGTGTAACTTTGGTTCCTCCACAGCTCCTGGCCTTCCTTCAGGGCTTGTTTACCTTCTACCATGAAGGATATGAGCTGGCGCACGAGTTTGAGCCGTACAAACAGCAGCTTCAGTTCAATCTACAAAACGTAAGTCCCGGCACCTCAGGGCCTGCAGACAAAAGGCAACTAGCAACGCAGTCAGCTCTAGAGCTTATCATACTTGATGTAACACAAGTGGATTCCTGCATGAATAAATGAGAGTCTTCCCTTGCAGTCTTAAGGATCAATATTTAAGTGCTGTGTTGTAGGAAGCCACTATAGGCTATAGTGCTTTTTCAGAAAACTTAGTAGTGAACTGCACTTGCTGCCTTCTTGGCCTGTCTCTCCATCAACACTACTTTGCTGTTCTTAGCCAGAAGGCCCAATCTCTCTGACCCAAGATTTCAACCACACTGCTCCAACTAGTTTCACACTCTCCGTGCCATCTGATGTAAAAAGCACTAAAAGTCAGTGCACAAAGTGAGGCTGCCGTGACTGCTGTCTGGGGTTGTACAAAAAGGTTTTCAACTTGCTAAACTGTGAGAGCTCGCAACCATGAACTATAGATTTAAATTCAGACAGTACAGTATGCTGCAGAGTTTCTCTATGTAAACAGATTATTTGCCTGAGTATTGCTTGACTTTAGTAAATGTCCATCCATCCATTTTCTTCCGCTTGTCCGAAACCGGGTCGCGGAGGCAGCAGTCTAAGCAGGGAACACCCGCCTTTGACCACCGCCCGATCCACATTGCACCAGCCCTTTATAGTACCTCCCGCGGGTGGTGAGTCCACGGGAGGTAAATGTATTCCATGTAAAGCACAAACATGGTAAATGCAACACTGTCATAGACATTGAATTAGTTTAAAAAAATAAAATATTTGAAATTTACTAAATCAGGTGTAGAACCAGAAAATATTTTTTGCTATCAAGACCCAAAGAAGTCCGTAATATGTGAAAAATAAGGAAAGTAAAAAAAAATACAGTATATTGTATCTTTTTCAATATTCCAACAGAAGATAAGAAGCTTTATTGTCAAATTATAATTATGCTATGTATTTTTTTCCCTGCAGACACGCAACAACTTTGTGAGCACTAAGCAGGAAGTGGAGAATCTCATGATGCGGATAAGGTCAGCAGATCAGGACTACAAGCCCCCCGGTCAGTGGACGATGGAAGGCTTCCTGTACATTCAGGAGAAACGTGAGTCGTCTGATCACTGGGTTTCCAGACATTCCCTCCCACATCCACCACCACTTACTTGTGCATGCGTTCACATTTATCACCATAAACATGACGTGAGCTCTCCCAGGCTTCTCCAGCAAAGAGCCTCTCACTCATAACTCATCCTGTTTACCCATTGACTTTGATGTGCTCCAAACAAGAAGCCTGAAAACCACAAATGGTAGATTTTAGATCATCACTGGCTTCAATCAATTCATCAACAGCTTTTGATTTATCATGCCTAAATCGCTAAACTGATTTTTCAGAAGCCTCTTAAAAAAATGAATCAAAGTGTAAAAACTGACACTGACTTATTTTCTTCTCTTAATCTTCCTTCTTCCTAGGTCCTTTGGGGTGCACTTGGACTCGTCACTATTGCGCGTATGATAAAGGCAACAAGACGTTCACAATGATCAACACTGAAAACAAGTCAGCTGGAAAGCAGGTGAAGTATATTATGCTTTTTAATCTAAGTACAAAGGTGGAGAAGCAAAGAACAGATTTGTGTGGGTGTGAAGAATAAAGCACTACCACAAGGCTTTTAAGCAAGTGTCACCCAAAAAGTCAACTTGACAGAAGTGAGAATTGGGTACCCAAAAAAACAGAGGGCTTGTTAACTCAGCAGAGACAGTATCCACAAATAACAAGAAAGCCAAACAGACCTTAGAAGTCACCTTTGCACTAGAAAAATAGACTGCCTTTTTGTCCCTGTCAACACTACATTTTCTCTTACAAATTAATAAATAATGCGTGCCAGAAAGGTCAGCTCACATGGTAGAAAATACAGTCCTTGGTTGTTTGACTAGCCAACTGTCACTGTCCTATAATTGCCTGTTGTTACTAAGTGGATCAATCGGTAGAATTTGCCAACATTTAAACCACAAGAAAACTTTTTTGATGTTTTTATTTTTAGAACGGTGTAGTCCTAAACCAACCGGAAATGTTCAAGTTGAAATCCTGCATTCGGCGCAAAACAGACTCCATCGACAAGCGCTTCTGTTTTGATATTGAAGTGGTGGAGAGGTTGGTGATTGTCACTTGTATGCCTTTTATTTTGCCTATTATATTTATATGCACAGAAAACATACACCAACACCATGAGTAAAGTAAAAAAAGGATTATCTTAGGTTCATTTAGGAACCTGGTAGGGGTTGGGATATATTAGATATAGTAATTCTAAGGATTTGAGTGAGTTTGAACTGTGGTGGTCAGTGTCTATTTATATTAAGTTAAAATTTAAATTTAAAATAAGTCTATAACACAACCTGCTATATAGAGATATAGAAATATACAAACAAGCAAAGATTTTCGATGGATTCTGTGTTTATCTGTGTTGAATGTTTTCAGCTCCGTTTGTGTCATGCATGTCCCTCACCTCTTGCCCCCTACAGTTGTATAACATGTTTATTCATTCATTTACTCTTTTGTCTTTGTCTGTGTCGCTGTAGAAATGACATCTGTCGTGGAACTCTTTTCAGACCACTTCAGTTTTTCTGTAAAGTCCGGTATGTGAACTGACCAGTGCTGTGTTTGCTGAGCAGTGGCATGTACTAATGAATTTACTCACTCAACTAATAAATAGTAATAATAGTAAATAATATAATTACCTAATAATCTAAATCAGTGGTTCTTAAACTTTTCACACCAAGTATAATGCGTTTGACTCTCCCAGATAAAATACATTGTAATATCAGGTCTACATTAGTATTTATCCAGGTCTCGTGTAGTCACAAGTATAAAGCAGCAGTCTATTGTCAAATCCAGAACCCTGAGAACCTCTAGGAAAGCCCATGTACCACCAGTGGTACCCTTACAACAGTTTAAGAACCACTGATCTAACCATTACCAAATCAGAGACATAATTGTCAATATTTATGGAAAATACACTTGTGCATTGATTCATATCACTTTATGAATTATTCAGTCATTGCATTTCCTTTTGAGGTGTTTAGTTTCTCATTGGTACATAGATAATTGATAGATATAATCCTTCTCTGTGAGATCAATTAGTTCATCATGGGGCATTAGGTGCATGGCCAAAGCCGAGCCAAGACCCGCTCACCCCTTTATGAGTGCTGACTGACCATGAGCAGTAACTGTACTTTATTTGCAGGACAACTCATTTATCAAACGCCCCAGTGCCCCAAGGTGCTTGTAGCAACCACAAGGACAACCCGGGCCAAACTCTAGTCAGCTTCAAGCTCATCCATTTATCCTCATTAGAATAAAACATGCAGTTCTCCACCTGCAGCCCAGACACAATCAGGCCAGGCATTTGAAAAAACAAAGTAAATTATTTTGATTGCTTTAGACAAACTAATCTTCTTTGGAATTGCAGTTTCATTACAATATCGCTAAAATGACTGGTATCTGTAATGTGAGTTTTTTTGCTAGAAAGCATTTAAATGTCCTTGTTTTTTCAGCACAAAGCTATGATGGCACCACCTCTTCAGGGTTACATTAGTGGCTGCTGCTACAACAAATCTGGCACCCATTCAATTATTTGCTAAAGCATGACATGTTTTGGACTATGCGTTTCTCACAGTCTCTTAATGGTGTTTCTTTTTATAACATTTATTAACTTAAATTGTGTTTCATAGTACTCAAATTAGTAAATGAATGTTGTATTTTAAAGGGGCCCCACTATTCTAACGATACTAACAATTCCATGTAAGGTATGTTGGTGAAGATTCACTACATTGCTACCACTTTCAATTGTTTGCATTTGCCCCTATTGATCTAGAAGTAAACCAATTTAAGACATACAATGTACCCTTTAAATGAAATGCCATGCAAACCTCCCCTTGGGTAATAATTATGATATGAAATATGAAGTTGTCAGTGTGTCTATGACCCTAGAGAATGTATTACCAATGTCAATTGAAATTTCTCCTGTTTTATTTAGATTGTTTCTTCATGAGTCATTCCTCCAAATCCCATTTACGGGCCATTAAGTTCTTTAATTTGTTGAGAGAAATACAAAGTAGATTGGTTTAAAACAAGGCGCTGTACTAACCATCACTTCTCAGTGGGGTGTAGTTCAGTGCAGCTTATTCAAACAGTGTGGTGTCACATTACAGCTTCAGTACATGCACTACCCGCTGCTTAGAGTTGTGACCTGGTTCAAACCATCAGGCACAAATGGATGTGGAGGTGCCGCTGTAAAAGCTTTAGGAGCTTGCATGTTGGGTGTGAAGCTGTGTATCACTCTCTATATATATATCATGTATCACTATCTACATTATGCTTTAACATTGAAGTAGGGCTGTGCAGTATTAGCTAGCTGAGGCTTTATTAACCAAACCATACACATTTCAGCTCAGATACAGATACAAGGCTGACTGATAAAACCAGGTCTGAATTTACTGACTTAATTAGTTCTAAACCAAGGGCTAAATTATATTGCAGATGCTTCAATAGAACATAACATACGTATATTTACATTTACCAATATGTTCTATTGAAGTATCTGCATATCTGCATTATATAAATATATATATATATATATATATATATATATATATATATATATAATTACATTTGCCAATATAGTGACGACTATAATATTGTTGTATATTGTGCAGCCCTACATGAAAGAATTTAGAAAGTGCACTACACTGACTGGGTTTGAATCAAGCATTTGCACATTGTGACTTTTTTAGTTTCACTAGTCCCTTTTATAATGGCATGAGCCAGTGTACACAAACATAGTCTGTGCAGGGGCCCCTAAGGCAAAGAGATCAGACTGAGAGCAGCTTTCTCTGAAATCTCTCCAGGCATGGCGTCATAACACTGCAGGCAATGTCCGAGTCCAACAGAAGACTGTGGCTGGAGGCCATGGATGGCAAGGAGCCGGTAAGGAACCGTCAAATATCCTCTTCTGGTTTCACTTTGGCTAGTCTCTTTTTGAGTCGTTTCCTGAGACATCTAAACCAAAAGTCAAAGATTTGTCACTAGCACCCTCTTGTGGTAAGCCAAAATATGGACTTGATAAAGCTGTGACCTCACCACTTGTGTTTATATAGTCGATTCAAACTCTGTGACGCAGTATAAAAAGTGTCTATTTTTGAGCCAAAGTCACATTTAGTTATTAATCACATTTTAATCAGACATCAGTGCAGTACAGACCCAATAGACATAAATGCAAGTTAACATGTAACATCAATAATATGCAATAAAAACAATACAAATATAAAACTCAGTGAAATAAAGTACTCACAAGACTCAGAGAATATAACTGGGATCAAATAAATTATGTGAAATTGTGAAATATGCTTTTTATTTTCAGATTTACAACCTTCCAGCAATATTGAGTAAAAAAGAAGAAAGTAAGTATACAAGTACAAATTTAACTAATTAGGTTTTAATAGTTGTGTTTTATCATCAATCAAGCATTATACCCATAAAACATGCATGCCACCTACAGCTATTCATATTCATTAACACAATGACTTGACATACTCCCACACATCTGACAGACTATATAAAGCCTTCAGCATAGGTCTTAAACCACGAGCATAAGGGAGCACTTATTATTCCTGCCTGACTCGTGGTTAACCTATTTTGTAATTGACATGTCAACCCTATTCTCTCCTGTTGTATTACAGCATTTCTTAATGAGGCCGGCTTTAACTTTGTAAGAAAATGCATTGACCTGGTGGAATCAAGAGGTGAGACATTTAAATCTGTACGGCTTTGATCTGTCAAATGCCGAGACGTGATTATGAATATCAATGTGCTTTCTTCAATAATGCAACAACACCTTACATTAGCAGTGAATGTGAAGACTCCTTTATTATATTTTTGGCACACAGGTATCACTGCCATGGGGCTATATAGAATCGGAGGGGTCAACTCTAAAGTGCAAAAGCTGATGACCACAGTGTTTTGTAAGTAATGCTTTGATGGTGTACAATTTATCTGCATCTACACTCACTGGCTGCGTTATAAGCTTCACCTATTTAGTTGCTAGTTAACACAAATAACTATCTTATGGAAGCAAATCAGTGCATTTAGTGAAACATGTATGTTCAAAACAAAAGGGGATTTAAGTGACTCTATTTTTGGTACCAGGCAGCTCTCGAGTATTTCAGAAAGTGCTCATCTATTGGGATTTCTTTCCACAAGAGTTGAGAATGCTTGATGCCAGAGATCAGAGAAGAATAGCCATTCAGGCCTAAGAACAAAGAAAGGCTACTGTAACTCAAATAAGCATCCAAGTGTCAACCAAGGTCTGCAGACAACCTAAACACACACTTTAAGAGTACGTATTTTTCTTTTCCAGCCTCAGGAGAGAGTGTTCCTCCTTGTGGCCTGGCAGTGCAACAGCCACCTCACCTCTCTGTGCTTTACGTTATTAAATCACTAAAGATAATCTGTTTTTCTCACACTTAATGTAATTGTGCAGGAAATGTCTTTGTCACTTATTTGTTCATCAGTATGACCTCAACTCATCAAACACTGCTTACACAGTTTACTGCTATTTTGCCTATAATCCATTTTGTTGTTTTGTAAGATTTTATGTGGCATTTCAAAGTAATCAAAATTCAAATCTTCTTCTTTAAGCATCAAAAGCTCCGGTGGATATAGACCTAGATCCTGAAACATGGGATAATAAAACCATCACCAGCGGTCTGAAGAATTACCTCAGGTCAGCATGCCCTACCAGTCGTGTGTCCTTAGCTGTCAGGAATAGTCATTACCTCCATAATGCCTCCTCTAAAACCTCCCTGGTGTTAGCAGAGCATTCAGAGCTGCTGCTGACTCACAAAGACAGGGGAGGGCTGCTGTATTAAATGTGTTACAAAATAAATGGAAACAGTTTTCTCTTTTTTTCACCAGGTGTCTCTCTGAGCCATTAATGACCTTCAAACTCCACAAAGAATTCATCATCGCTGCCAGTAAGTTGTCAAAAAGTACATACAATAGTGTTTTTAGGGGGGCAAGACTTAAGCGCTATTGTGGTTGATGTTCAGGGCAGTAGTTGTCAACTGGTCAGATTATGGGATCTAATCTAATTTTTTTTGTGACTCACTTTTACAGAAGAAAGTACTTTTACTGGTGTATTTTATCACAGCCTTAATACCACTTTCAAAATGTCTAAATAGTATTTAGTCCTTCAATAACAAGAACATTATATTTGATTGACTGTGCTTTTGTTTGTTTCATAAAATAGAAAATTGTAAAAAAAAATAATAATAATAATCTGTTTCTGTTTTATAATGTAATGTAGTCTGTCATAATTATTTAACTTTAGTTCCTCCGCTGGCCTCTAAAGCAACATCAAATCAGAGTGGGTTACCACTTTGACAAATCAAGATTTTTAGCAGCCCAGACAAATGTCTTTGAAAACATTATAAAAAAGTACAGAGGCTTCTCAATTACATCCACATTTATCACCAGTACCGTATTTTCCGCACTATAGGGCACACTGGATTATATATATATATATATATTTTCAAACTTTTTTCATATATAAGGCGCACCGGACCATAAGGCGCATTAAGCGAAACAAAACAGTCAGACAAGTCAATCAGTCAAACTTTATTAAACGTGTTCACAATAACTCTCA
>JAVQKC010079692.1:0-23268 GCA_036025475.1 Philypnodon macrostomus | reverse complement strand
TAGTTTTCGTCCTCATGAAGTAATTTTTGTTAAGTTTTCGTTTCGTTTTCGGCCGCAAAAATATGTCGTTGACGAAAACTATGACGAAAATAATTCGTCAACGAAATTAACACTGGTGTCCTGGGCAAGATTGTTCACCCACAATCATGACGCAATCTCACGGACTGTGTTGGTGTGTTAAGTAGTGAACAGAAGGACAATTGGTTCAGTATGGCTGTCACATCTTTGTCAGTCTAGTGAGCAGTATAGACCTATAAAAGGCTGTGGATGTGAATAGTGTTATCTGTTCACTCACTTTTATTTATTTGTAATTTTTTACTTAACCAGGTAAACCAATTGAGAACCAATTCTCATTTACAATGGCGACCTGGCCACATTCATTCCTAGGCAATGTGGGTTAAGTGTCTTGCCCAGGGACACAACGACCGCGTGTGCTTGGACGGGGACTCAAACCACCGACCCTCTGGTTGAAGGGGCGAGCGCCTACCCCCCGCACCACTGCCGGCCATTTCCAACATGCTGTTTTTATGCTCCTATATAACCTAGGGCACTGTGGTAACCCAACTTCATTTTGATCATGCCAGACCTGTGCATTATGTATGTGACAAAACATAAAAAGTTGTGGCTGTGGCTGGGATTTAAAATTAATATCCAAAAATATTGCTTAAGCTCTAAGGGTTTGAGACTTTGGGAAAATGGTAAAATACTATTAGTACTTCTGAATCGTTTGACAATGTTTGGCACCATTAGAACTGCAATGAATGAACAGATTAGGTGTAAAAGTCCTCGGTAAAAGTTTTCTAATCTACTAAGCTTCCAAACGACAATGACTTACGTCTGTTGGGAGTTTTTGAGTCCACTTTTAGTCAGACTTAAACATCAAATTGATCATTTTTATAATGCAGGATAACAATGTTTGGTCCCCATCGAAACAGTAGTAACTGGTCCAGACTCTGGGGACCTCTCTGACCCTGGTCACTTATTCTCTTGTGTTTTCCTATGACCCAGGATGGACCCATGTGGCACAATGGAAGGACAAACGTCTGACTTTGGGAAATCTACAAATAGGTTTTTTTTTGGGACAGAATTAAAATGTCACCGACCCCTGTTTTATAAAATCATGAGCATTCTCTAAGCCTTCCACCCCCTGCGGTCCGACATCATCTCCACTACACAAATCAACTCTTCCTCAATGGCCCCATTCAACCTGTAAATCTGCTGTCTGCTTCCATATCCTCTAGCCCCGTCTGCGTGAACTCTCGTTGACTTGCTCCTGTCTCTGTCCTCTTCAGTGTCCGTCCTCACCTTGTCCGCCTGTCCGTTCTGTCTCCAAACGCAGTTCTCCAAATTCACAAACTGCCACTTCACCCTACAACAATTGAAAGGCCACTAAACTTTTCCGCCTCAATAGAAGTCACTTTAAAGAATGACTAATGAACTATTCAAGACTTTGCTGACCTTTGGCGACCTTCTAAGGCTTTGACCGATTAATGAGCAATGGATGTTCCTTGATTTGTAGGGCTGTGTATGCGGGTTTTTGTGATTGGGTCAAATAAGTAACTGACCAAAATACCATAGCCTATATAGTGGTTGTCCATACAATGTGAACTTGAACTTAAGGGTGCAAATTGGTAAACATCGGTAAACATCGGTAAACATCGGTAAACATCGGTAAACATCGGTAATCATTGGTAAAAATCGGTAAACATCGGTAAACATCGGTAAACATCGGTAATCATCGGTAAACATCGGTATTAGGCTGATATTCACAAGGTGTCCTGATTTCAGTACAGGCCTAAACACGACTGGTGTTAACCTGTTGTACAAAAAGTATATATATATTCATATAACTTGATATATTTAGAAGAGACAGAGAAAAAAAAGTTAATTTGAAAACAGTCTCAGATGATTATTTTTATAATATTATTATTTATGATTTCTATAAATACATTTTAAAACAGTTATTAATATTATGATTTATTGACATTGAAATTGGAATCAATATTGGCCAAATTATTAAATGTATTGTATGTAAATATGTATGTAAATCTAATTAAAATATTGGTCCCCAAAAGAAAAGGTGAGAATTTTGAAGCTGTTATTGTTCTGTTTCTGTTGGAGACCAAGTCCATGTTCATAAAACTGCATGTTCATTATTCATATTCACGGAACAGAAAGTCCTAGAGGTCGCCACAAATACTGACTTAAACAGTTCATTATTCCAAGGTTTCCAGATGCCCCTTTGAAACAATCATTTCCATTCAACTTTCTACGGGCTTGGGACCAGCACCAGTTTTTGGCTCCATGTGGGGAACACACTTAACCCTTCACTAACAAGAAACCCGTGCATTATGTTTGTGGAGATCACCAGTCATCAATGCCATCAAGAATAGCTAGACGATCTTGCACACAACTACAAACCTGTCAATTGTTGTGGGTTCTTGTTAGTCATTGGTGCTAGACACAAAATATAAAATCGACTTTCTATAATCCTCGCATAGTGATTGGATCCTGGTACAACATTATACAGTCTGCCATTTGCTGCTTTTCATATACTCTTGATCTGTTGACACTTAATGATGTAGCTGATCAAATTAGCTTTCAACTCTCCAACTACAAGCGCCACACCGATTGTGAAGCAGTGCACTGTGACCTCAGGGCTTCAGCTTCACGGACCGGGACGGATTAAATTTAACAGGGGACAGTTGTGAGGTATATTTCTGAATGGCTCGACGGAGATTATCACGAAACAGGAAGGAGGCGCTTCCTCTCTCAAGGCTAATTGCCCGACGTCTTATGCGAACTCATTTTTAGCGATGTGTTGAGTCGGAAAAAAGGTGGCAGAGGTCCCGGGACAGTACGAAACAACGGATAGAGGAGGGTAACGAAAGTAAGCATGCATACATAATGGAGAGTGAAGCTTGGAGGTGAGGATGAAGAGTAGCAGGGAATGGCCCCCTTCTTCGCCCCGATGCGTGTAGTAAACAGAGCCTTTTGACCGAGGGGGAGGGCACAGTGGGCGGGGCTTACTTACAACTGGCACCCGATCCGACCACTCACAATGGAGCGCCAAACCAAAGAGAGAAAAAAAAAACACATAAACCCTGGTTGGAAGATTGAGATAATTCTAATTAGAAGTGACTCTGCGTGCCAGTGATCCATGCAGACTATTAGTGTTGTCACGAAACGCCGCGGCCGCTACTGAGCATGCCCAGTAGAGTCCGCCGCTTGCCCCCCCGCAAGGATTCGGCCAATGGAAGGTTGGCGTGCGCTCTCCCTCGGCACGCTCGGGGTTGCCAGGATTCTGCACGCGATCTTCACCAGGGGGCGGGGTGGAGGCATACTCATCGTCGCTATCAGAGTATTCTTGCGATGTTTGTTTGAAAATAGTGCAGTTGGGTTTTACTGCATTTGTACTGAGGCTGGAAGCGGAGATAAAAAAAGGGTCAGACTAGGTTCAAGGCCATGAGGCTCTGACAAAATACGGAAAGCCCGGGCATCGTGCTCAATTGAGTTTGTTTAGGACTTGGATGTTTCATGGCAGGCGTGGTTAACCTCACAACCCTGGCCCCAAAATACTTCAATCTCTCACAAACTAACCGGATTATATTATCGTTCAAATTAGAATGCAAATCTAAAACAAGACATTTTGACATGACTGGCCCTTTAAAGTTGTCCAAATTAACCCCGTAATGACTGGAACAGAACGCATTCCCCAAAACTGTGTAGTCTGAGATCATGAAACTATATTGTGTTACATACATGACAACTGAGATAGTATTATTTTAATTCAACTAACGATCAATTGAATCATAGCATTAGTGAGTTAGAGCACAGTAGCCTACAGGACAGAATGTATATGTAGCGATACAAACTACATTAATGTTTCTGTAAAATGTATGTTTTAATATATCAAGTACTCGTGAAGGAACAAATATTTAAGGGTTGTACAGTAATTCTTCTTTTGTTGAGTTAAGGGGACTTTACTACAGTACAATGCTTCATGACAAACAATATTTGTTCTTCTGTTTTTCTGTTTTTTCAGTCCTTTCTTAAAACACATTATGAACTCCGTTTAAGTCTTTAAGTGCTTTTATTTGTGATTTTTTATATTTGTATTTGCCTTGAGCACTTTGGTTGACTGCGTTGTTTTTAAAGTGCTCTATAAATAAAGTTGGATTGGACTTAACTGCATATTTTTAGTTGTTTAGTAGTTATTTTAACATTTGTGCTTATGTTAACATTTGTGCTTATTTCAACATTTATTTATTTATTTATACTTCCATTTATATAGCGCTTTTCAAGACACCCAAAGCGCTTTTACATATTTGTATTATTCATTCACTCCACAGTCACACCTGATAATGGTAAGCTACTTGTGTAGCCACAGCTGCCCTGGGGCACACTGACGGAAGCGTGGCTGCCAGTTTGCGCCTACGGCCCCTCTGATCACCACCGAACACAACCACATTCATTCATAGGCAATGTGGGTTAAGTGTCTTGCCCAGGGACACAACGACAGTGTGTGCTTGGACGGGGACTCGAACCACCGACCTTCTGGTTGAAGGGTGAGCGCCTACCCACTGTCCCCCCAAAAATTGATTTAGTCTGCTATTTATTTTCCATCACCAATTAACAAAAGCAAATGGTCCTTCCTAGATTCCAGATGTGTTTCTCGTATAATTTTATTCAGGTGGCAATACCGAGTTAAACCACTAAGTACACATATTACAGATGTCACCTTTAACCCTTTGTATATTATTGTATACTGGTGACTCAATAGGCACTGGGTTACTTTTGGGGGTGCTGAAACCTAAGGTTGGGGTGCTATAGTGTCCCTCAAACGGTTGGGCTTTGCCAAAAAATGAAGGGTTTTACACCTCATTTTAGCCTCCAAAATCAATACTTTTCTAAAAAACCTCTCCAGGTGGTTAAGACGACTGACCCGTTTCCTCCTGTTTTTAATTGATTTTTATGTGGCTTCCTGTAGCTGAATCATTTCCACTTGCACCTATTAACACACCATTCTTTGTGTGAATTTATGGGGGGTCAGTGTAGAAGCAGAGGTGGGAAGTAGCTACTAACATTTACTCAGTTACATTTGCCTGAGTAATTGTACTTCTAATAGTAGTTATATTTCACCAGACTTTTTACATTTACTTCTACTTGAGTACAAGCTCTGGCCACTTTACCCACCTCTTTCTAGAAGCCAGGCCCTAGTTTTTCAGTCCTTCCCTCCATTTGCATCATGTCTCTTGTGTTTACCGCTCGTGCCCGCCTCCCTAAACATTTATATTCAGTGAAATAGCCCTCCTAAACCCAAGGCTGCATCCTGTACAGCTTCTGATCTTGTTTTCTCTTCAAGCACTTTTAAGGCCATAATATTTTGTTAGTTGTTATGGTAATTAGTTCGTCCCTTTCCCAGACAGAGAAGGATTTATGACCCATTTGCTCTGAAGGAGAAAAAGAATTTAGAGTAATTAATCCTGTTAACCAAGGATAATTGGGCAAAAATAGTCCTGCCACTGGCACTGACTGGGAGGAGTCGTAGTTAACCCTGTTTCCTGTGTTTTATTTCAAACTTAATGTTTCCTCTTGTTGAAACTTCCTCTCAGGAATCCTGCTAATCCACTTGTTTGCACCCCATTGGTGGACTGGGGCGTCTGTGAGAGGAGGCCTAGAGGAGGTGTGTGGATACTGGCACACATTATAAGTTAGGATTTGAGCCCTTGGTCAGATGACCAGTGTAAAAAAATGTATTTGTTTAAATACTGCTGCATTTTAAATTATACATAGTACTGACCTATACTTTTTAAGTAGTGTAAAAAAAAAATGGTATTTTTCTTTCTTGCTAAATATTTTATTGTAGAAACTATGCTTAAACACATATGGCATGATATCAATATATTTCTGGGTGATTGAATTTATTTTGTATCTGCCTCATTAAGTACAATGTAATACACTGTGTAACAAACTGTAATAACATGTAACTACATTGTACCTAACCCCAACCCTAACCTTAACCATTCTGTCTGTACAATATTACATTTTATTACAGTTTGTTACACAGTGTATTACATTGTACTTAATGAGGCAAATACAATGTAGTGACGGCCTATATGTAAAATAAACTGTGACCGCACTTCCATTTGTTTGGAAAGGGCAACTTTTAATATTTCATCTTTGTTACAGTACTGTAATACTGATACTGTATTGTAGCATATTATAATACTCATAAGTTTTGTAAGTAATATGAGGGCAGACAGAACCTTTGCAATCATGAAACTGATTACTGCCAAGCTTTCTTGATTTCTGTCTGATTGGCTCCCCTGGTCTGTTTTTATTTACATTTACAATGACATAGTGTGGATATAAATACTTCTATTGTTCTTCTTAAAAACATGTTCTTACAGTAAGCAAAGCCCAGCAGAAAAACAACTGTTCTCACTTTATGGAGCAATTAACCGCTGTTGCTGAGTTTGCCCACCTCACTGTTTCGCATTAACCTGTTTTATTTTTTACTGGTACAAACATGTTGGGGTTTTTACAGTGGATTTCCCATGCTCATAGGCTTTTTATGATCAGCTGCAATAACAATCTGTGCTAACTCATTCCATATCCTCCTCATCTCTCTCTCTCTCTTTCTCTCTCTCTCTCTCTTCTCTCTCTCTCTCTCTCTCTCTCTCTCTCTCTCTTTCTGTTCCCTCCGGAGAAACACTCATCTGTTTTTGTCAGTACCATGCCGGGACTGTAACCGGAATAGGCAGATCCTAATTTCATCCACTTTCAAGAAATTTACAGGCTTTAAACTAGACCTCCTTGAAGATGTCTTGTGTGTGTTAAGAGTGGAAAAAATCACACTGTTTGTCAGAAAATGGTTTGATCCGAAAGCCTGTCAAAAGAGCACAGATGAGAATCTATACATGACCTTTGATGTGATGTTTTTCATATTTGATTTTCGAGATTGCGTCGGTTGGAATGTAAAGGATTATGTTCCTGTAGTAGAAAATCCTCTTCTGTTTTATACACGCCATTGAGAGACACTTTGTTTCTGAAATTGTTTTCTCAGTTAATTGTTGAAATTCTGTGATTGTTGCTAATTGCCCTTTCAATTGTTTTGGAGTTCAGTTATTAGCCACATTAGGTCACATTAAGGGCAAGCATGCGGAGACAAAGAAATGTAATTAAGAGAGGACTCTTCTACCGCGAGCCTGTCTAGTTCCACATGACTTCATTAATATGGCTCACATCAGGCATCTCAATACGAAGGAAGGCTGTGTTTGCTTCAATGTGAACTTGTAGCTGTGCCCCTGTGACTTCACAATAGGCTTTTTAGCATCCACAGTATGGCCATTGTCACTGTCTGCCATAGAATAAAACACAAGGGCATGGTGGAGGAGAGACAGGGCACCACACTTGACATCCAGCAAAAGCCCCTCATTAAAGATAATTATTTCCATGATTTGTTTGTTCTCTCTCACCACCTTCTCTTTATTTCACTTGTTTACTTATTTATGTGTTGTGTGTGTGTGTGTGTGTTTATCATCCCCTCCCTACTTACACACCATATGGTTGCAGATCAAATAATGTCAAACATTTTGCCCTTGCAAGTTTTTGCAATTTGCAGTTTCCAAATGTGAGACCTGTTGAAAGCCGGAGTGATAATGGACATGCTCTACCCCCCGTCGTTTTTGTCCCACCGTATCTCCCTTCAATTAATGCTACAGCGGGAGTTTCATGTAATAACACTTGCACTTCGAAGCTGTCCGTACAGGAGAGGGAGGAGGAGGCAGGAGGCAGGAGGCAGGAGCTGGAGGAGACAGACGGCCCGGGAAACAATTAAAAAGCAAATGCATCGGCGTGATGGGCTTGTGTGTGTTGTGTCGGCCATGCGAATGCTGCATGTCAGGTAAATAGAGCAGAGAGGGGATGCCGGTGATTGGTGGCAGATCCACTACATGCTAAGCCTTGTCTATCATTGTACTGGGCACAATCAAAACGGGTGCCAGCAGGATGGTTGGACACGTTGACAGCTGTAATTACCTATCGCCATGGTGATCACTTTTGGCCCGCAGCGGATGGCCCGTCGAAGGCCCCTCCTCCGGCAGGCCCCTTTAATCAGATTGGGCTGTCAATTGTCAGGTAGACATAGGTGGGCCGGACTCTCTGTGTGCACGCCGACCGGGGTCCTTGTGGTTTTAATTAGCTGCTTCTATCCAAACAGAAGACGTGCTATGATATAATGAAGAACAGCATATACAGTGGGTGTCAGAGGAGACTCTAAAATACTTCAAGCGTAGGTGTTTCCTTTGTGTTTCTGAATGTGGGCTCATTTAAGGTTATTATTACAGCTCACAGGATGTCTTTGTGCTGTCTCTTTGGATCTCTGTGTAATAGCAAACATATCATTGTCTCCATGTTCTATTGTTGGATTTGGTGTCATTGATATTTTCAGCAAGTATGCTTTTATTGTACCTTAAATATTGTACCCCATCATTACCCAGTCAAAATATTCACACTTAATATTTAATGCAAATTGGTGACATGTCAAGTACAAAAATAAATACAAATTTACTGGTGGAGTAGGACTGCCAGTAATCAGAATGTTGGCAGTGTGATTCCCAGCCTTTTCACACTACCGGTGTGTCCTTGGGCAAAACACTTCACCTACCTTGCCTATGTATGAATGTGTTACTGTAACTCTTGTGATATTTGGTGCAAGGTCTCCACCAGTCAGCCCAAACGCAGCTGTGGCTACAAGGGTAGCTTACCACCATTAGTGCTGCTTCACTATGCCTAAGAATAATTCCGATAGAATATCTGAAATGAGTAGACTGCATAATATATTCTATCCTCTGTCTTCCTGGGCTGGACTTTTGCCTAATTGCCGGTGGTGCGGTTGCAGTTGTAGTTCTTAAGGTAACTCAGTGAGCAGGTACGGCTGATAATGTCAGTGTGATAATTAGTGCGAGAGGCTTAAACCAGGGCCCACGGGGAGACAGCCCCCGGTGTGGAGAGATGGCACACAGCTGGATCATACTTAATTAACTAATTGAATATCATTTTGCCAGTTAGCTGGAAATTAGCTGGGAATTAAAATATGGACAAACATGACACTGAATAGCTATAATAAAATTAATTCTCGTGAATGTCTTTTTCGCGAAGAAGCTAATGGTATAAGTTGATCTTTTTTTCTTCATTACCATTTAGTCTCATTTTATTACCAAATGTTCCTTGTATGACCCATGCTGTCATTTTTACGAGTTTAAAAAGTGGCAGCTGCGTACATTGACAGTGTGAGTCGGTGTGTGTGCTTGGTACAGTATGTGTAAGATGGCCTTTCATTAGTCTTGTATGAGATAGCCAGAGAGTGCTTCTTGCTGTGAGGAGGGAGGAACATGGCTTAAGAAAGTACAAAAATATCTGTGAACGTAATAGAAAAATGAGGTCAAGCACATCCTGTGACACTGGGACCCAGATTAAATTCAACTGATTTAGAGGAATGTCTGTTTCAACAGCGATTTCTATTTTCAGTTATGGAGATCATCAATGAAAGCCATTGCCAAGTTGTTATACTGTAATGATGGTCTATGTATGATTATAGTATGTTTTAACATGGGTCGACTGCTGAATAGAAATACCATGTACCCTCTAAAACATCTAACAACCCAAAATGTGGAGTTATGTTTGCTTTTGTGATTAGTGATATGCTGAATTCTCAGACAAACACACAATGAAACATGAACAACTTTTATATGATGATAAAAACATATTTACTTAATACATCTGGCTGAGTTATCAGCAAAATTAATATCGGATTTGAAGATTCTTAATATTTGGTGACAGGGCACCTTTAAATAGAAATAGTAATAGTGTAAAACACAAATTAAATGTAATAATTAATTATGTGTCATAAAATAACCTCTTTTCATAATTGCATTTAGGAAGAAAAAACATGTAATTGCTAATTGAAGGAATATCATAATAGAAATTCTCATTAGGTCTGTATACATGCTTGTTTTGCCATGGTGGTTGTTATAATGGTGCCATTACCCACATTTTACATTATCAATTCAAACTGTGTTCAGCAACTTAACCTCCTGTATTGTGTATTGTAGTTGAACAATGTTATGTACAGCGTATATTAGCGCCAACTGCACCATCTTAATATAACAATCAGCATGCGGCATGAGAAACCGCAGGAGGAAGCCACTCGCTACTGTATCCTGTTTGTTGTGCCGTCTCCACTGCCTCGCTCGCTCTCCATGTAGCAATAAACAAATAAAGTGGGGGAGATTAATCCCCCTGGAGCCATTGTAAGGGGTTTGCATCAGCTGCTAACCTACGACGACTACTACAGACTTGTATGACTGCATGCACAAAGAGAAAGCATTGTAAACGGGCTGGGCTGTGGAGTGGTCATATAGTATAGTGGAAATGTGAGTTGTTTATGTGGTTGAGACAATGGTTAGAGTGCGTGTTTTCAGTGTACACAACACAACACAATGTCCAGGAACGATTGTGTTAAAATATTTGAATGAATAATTATTGAATTCATGTTACAATTGAATAAGGCTCAGGTGCCAGAATGTATCTGTACCTTTTACAACCCAGCTTCCATCGATTTTATATTGTTAACAGAATACATAAATACTTTCAATATGTTTTGGTAAAAGGATACAGCAAGAATGATCAATATCTAAAAGGGGTATTTTGTGCATCGTAAAAATCTAATTCCATAGTAGGTACCATGGATTTAGCAATTCACACAAGGCATTGCATTTACAATAGGCCTACTCAACTGCACGTATCTCTTGTCTGCATATTGATTTACAATTAGACAATGCGTTAAAAGTACAGCAAGCCTCTTAAACTGACTGTCAGTCATTTACTCTGATACGAATCTGTGCGACTGTTTGAAAAGCGAAATTGATTCCACATAACATTCAATTCTTTTACATGGCATTTTTCTTTCTACGGATCTTAACACAATGCATGTTTAGTGTGTGTGGGTCAGCACAACAAAGAGGCTTATAGCATGTTGTTTCCTAATTAAGAAAGGGGATTAGGCTTCAAACACCAGTATTTTGGTATTTTTTTTTATTGCTTGCGTTCCTCCTGCATGAGTGGCATCCGGCATGTTTTTCTCATGTTGTTTGTCTGTGCCATGTCTTGTTCATATCTTTCTTCCTCTCCACATCCCCCCATTTTTCATCCTTTCTCTAGCGGCCAAAGTAACACAAAAAAACGTACCCCCCTCTAAACCAGCGCCACCCGAAGCCCTTCTTCTCTTTCTGCTTCTCTGAAATAAGCAGTATTCTCCGGGCCTGTTTGATCCTTTGACTATGCAGGGGTTTCATGTCTGGCCAGTGTTTTTGGATCAGCAGGTAGTCGCAGGCAAGCTGTTAAAGGGGTCATCATTCTTCTCTCGCACACACAGATGGGGACCTGCTGAACCCTGCCAAAGGTCAAAGCTAAATGATATATTTTATGAATTCTTTCGTTCAGCGTTTTGGAGCATTAGGGCAACGCACAATAATGAAAGACCACAAGGAAAAAACAATCATGACTACACTGACTAAATCACTTCATAACAATAGGCATCCATGTAGAGATGGCTGATATGACAGAAAATCTATATCAAATAATGAAGTCAAAATAAAATACACATATATTCACAGATCTAGTTATCTTTGTATTTACATTGTAACAAACATGAAGCTTAAAAGATAAAAGGGAACTGTTTATTTTACATAGCCCTTAACTACATTGTATCTACCTCATTAAGTACAGTGTAATACACTGTGTAACAAGCTGTAATAACATGTAACTACATTGTACCTACAGAATAGTTAGAGTTGGGGTTAGGGTTAAGTACAATGTTTTTACAGTTTGTTACACGGTGTATTACATTGTACTTAATGAGGCAGCCACAATGCAATTAGGGGCTATGTAAAATAAAGTGTGACCAAATAAAGTTATTATTTATTTATTGCTATCATGCATTATGAACAATCCATAGACAAGAAAAGTATATCTAACCAATTCTTTCATGTTTTTTAGCTGATACTGAAGTTGTGTTATCTGTATTTTTGGGCTTTTCTACGCGCCCGGTGCGAGTTAAAAGGGCCGTGGAGTGCGTGTGATGTTTGGAGGGGAGACAATTTGGCTGACGTCCAGCTCATTGTACAGCGGAGGAGCAGACTGGCCTGCCATGGCAGCTTTAATTCTTTGTAACGCAGACACATGACAACTGGCGGCACATTGAACAACACAGAAGAGCTCAAAAACAACATCTCGCCACCATGTCGGATGCATTTGGAATGGAAATCCACTTCCCCTTGGTTGCATTGGCACTTGGTTATTGTTAAAAAGACTTGGTTAAGTAATGGCTGTCACTTTGGTACATGCTGTAGACAGAGTGACTCTTTTACAAGTGGCCATCCTCTATTTAAGCTCAATTGTCTGTGCAAATGTATATTGTTCCAAATGAAAAGAAATCATATATTCAAATCTACAGTATGTTTCGTTGCCTATGGTCTTTATTTAAAATATTAAATGAAATTCAAGTTGCAATCTATTAAGGAGAGGAGAAAATTGCAACTAAAGAGGCTTGAAATTAGCTGGATATTTTTACATAGTAATTGATGGAAATTACTGCTACAGAAACATTTCATATCTGAGGCTTTTTTTGTAACTCTGTCTATGCTTGGCCAGTGAATGTGTGTGCGCTAGTGTAGTTAGCAATAAAGCATCGGTGTGTTCACATAATTCAGTTGCCACCAGACTGCAGCATCTGCCATCAGGTGTCTTCTCACCAGGGATCCAAAATGGTTCTGGAGATATCACGTATATCTGCTTTCACGCCGCTGAACATGACATTTGAACGTCCATGTACATTTAAAAGCAGGCAAAAAGCAATGCGTGTGTGAGCAACAGAAAGTGAGTGCACGTGTACAACGATGCACGTTGGCAGAAGTCTGTGTGAGAGCTGGATGCCTAAGGGCTGTTGTGTCTCTGATGTTTGTATTGTTTACTCTGTTGTCCCAGTGCATGTAGGAGATTGTTGTGCTCTTAGGCCTCACTCTAGACCTGTTTTATTTACCGTGACTGGTGTGGACAGCAGGTTACTGTCCGGGAGAAGCTGAAAGGCCTGAGAAAAAGAAAGAGTTGAAGAGATTGAAGGAGACAGAAAGAGATCATTGACTGCATCTTTTTTTGTTCCCCCCTATATTTGTTCACATACTGCTTTTCTCCTCTTTTTGGGTTTGTCTTTGATCCCGTCTTCAAACCGCAGCCCTATGGGTCACCACCTGTCAGACGGCCTAAGGAGGGTGCTGCCTCTCTTCTTAAACTCACTTTTTTTCTCACTTTTGGTGATTTGGGATATGCACCATTTTGCTCTGTGAAATCATTTGGGAAGAGCAAGTAAACCAAAAGCCACGCATAATAGTGTTTTTGTGAAGATGGCGAAGATGCTAGATCTGGGGCCCACCATAATCTGTCTAACTGTCTTTTTTGAATTCCTGGTACACAGCCTAAAGACATTTTAATTGTATAATTTTGCACCATTAGCTCTAAGTAATCATCCATAGTCATCAGGTACAGGTTGTGGCACCATGGCAAGTAGTCAGCACAGACAAGGAGGTTCAGAAATTCAATCCTGGATTAAATTCTGTGTGCTCCTTAGTTTGTTTTTGTAGGTATTCCAGTTTCCCCCATCACCCTCATGCACATTGGCTAGAAATTAAGATGTGCATTAACCTGGATGCTGGGTCAAGATCTAGACTAGAGAATAGTCCTTGGGCCTTGTTTCACATTTGTTCACTGCTCCTGACAGGCAGCACTGACAGAATGAGTAAAATGCGGAGAATAATCAATACAGTAAAGTCGGCCTGAAGTAATGCATTTATTTAGGATCTTTCGTGGCCAAAGTATTCATATACTTCTACATCAGATGCCCTCCCTGTGCCAAGAAAGTATAACTCCAATCTCCAACTGCTTCACTAAATGGGAATAACGAAACCTAAAAATCTGTAAGTCTTCTTTTGGATTTTGGCAATCTCCCAAAGACTTCGATTTTTCTTCTGCCTCAAGTCTATAAGTCTAAAGATGGCAAAGTGGCTTGATTGGGGTTAGAAACTGGCAGATGCTGTGTGGATGTTTTAGCTGGATGATAGTACCTCAGTTTGGGCACGCAGGCAGGTGAGATGGTCCTCCCCAAAACTAACAATCCGGTTATCTGTGTCTATTACACAGGAGTCTGGGTAAATCCTTGCCATCCCAGATGCGTTCTGGGTTCCTATCAGTTGGGGACAGGACCTTGAGCCCTGATGAGAAAAGTGGTCCAGGGAAATTGAATTAGCTTTTGTGTGTGGGACTTCATTGATTGCTATTACAGTTAGCCTGGAGCTGGGTGGAGGAGAGATGTGGTGAGTTAAGCCTGTCTGAGTAGGTCGCCCTGGTCAGTCTCTTAAGCTTTGTTTCCACTGGAGCTGGATGATATGGGTCCCAACAGGACAGGTACGTGTTCAATGGCAAAAGAGGAACAAAGACAAAATGAAACATAAAAGACCATTTTTATACAAAGGAAGTTTGATTTTGTTATTTTCTCATTAGTTATTTTCTCAATTTATTTCATTAGTATGCTTGATATACTCATTGACTGCCACCTTTCCAAAAACAAAAAAAAATTGAAATTTGAGTGATAAATCGTCCATCCACTATCCAAACTATGTCCAGGGTGTAGCCCACCTCAGGCTCACAAATGCTGGCATGGTTTCCAGCCACACATGACCCCTAAAAGGGCAAACCAGGACAACAATTATTTCACTCAGAATGGGACTCTCTTCTTTACCTGGTCAATAGATCATAAATTCTTTCCTATATACAAATACAACATACTACTATGATGCCACTCTCCTGCACCAGTCATCACTATAAAGGCCACATCAGCATAGATTGAAGTGATCATGTTCATAAAGCTATAATGCTTTGAAGTGTACTACAACAGACTCAAAAGTCTGTAACTCTGACAGGTCTTTTTGGATGATGGATGAAGTGTGTGATGCAGACACTTCCTGTTTCTCGGGCTGCAGAGGCGCGGATGAAAGAGCCACAATGTGTTTTCAAACTGAGGAAGAACAATGGGTCAGTGAAGAGACGGTTCCCCTGCCCTCCCTGACCCCCCTTCTGCTGCGCCTGGGTCCTGATACTTCTGACACCACTGATCTCTGAGGCTGACTCACACAAGATAGAACTTACCTGTGGTCTTTGCATGGCTCTGATGCTGCCCTATGCACTCTATACTAGGAAGTTGATTGCATTATAGGTCGAGTACAATTCATCGTAAACATTTGAATGTGTTTTAGTGAGGGAGGTCTGGGGTTCAATTGCTCGAGATTCCTCCAAACAATACTCTGGACAACGAATATGCAAAATATGGTCGTCCTATGCATGTATAGATATATTTGCTGTGGTGAAATTATTCCATTATTATTACATTGCTAATCGAATCACATTTTGTTTGAGCTAAGTCTTTTTTGACACGTCTAAGTTTTGACACTTTTCTATTTGTAAGGATTTAAACATGTCTGATTAGATGGTGTTTAACAGTATCATGCCATGCTCCATACAGATGCGCTAGGGTGCTTGTGACAGCCACCTGTGCGAGTGTGTTTGCCTTGTCTACTACACCGCCACATGTCGCTTCCTTCAGGAAACCAGCAGGGATGATTGATGATGGCTTCATTGTTAGGATCCCTGCTTTCCTTCAGCGATTCCCCTTTTTTATTCTTAATGCAGAAGTTTGGAGACATCTTGTTGTTACTCTAACCACACATCCTCTGCGGTCATCACTGTTACGGTAAACAAGTTGATTGAAATTTGCATGTTTATTTGATTCGGTGAATGGTTCCTCACACTGATTTGCATTAGATGGTGGTTAATGCTGTTAAGTGAAGCATGGGCCATGTTTTAAGCTACTCAGCCGAACTTGAACTCACTGAACTAAACTAAACCAATATTGATTTAAATATTGAACTAACTTTAAAGGTTCTGCATTATGCATCTTTCAGGCTCCTTCAATAAAATTTTTGACTTTGCAATTGACATTTTACATCTTCAAAATTTTATTAAAAATGATTTATTTTGATTTCTCTGTTTATAAATTAGTGAAATAGTGCCATTGTGTGTTTAACCTGTAGATTATTCACAAAGGCTTCAATGAAAATTCAATGAAAATACAACTCTACAACTTTTGTCAAGAAAACATTATAACAGTTTAGAAAGTTTCCAAAAATTGAGTTCCCTTTGAGAAAAAAGTGATTCTTTTACTCATTTTACTCAATATGGGAAAAATCTATCTACATTTTAGCTTCATGCATACATATTTTTAAACTACTGGACAGAAAAAAACACACATTAAGTCTAAAAATGCAAACTCTCTTGTTAACCTTACCTGCCCTCAACACATCAAGATGCAGGTTTCCAGCTCTCCAAACCTGTGGGCCTAGAAACATCCTAGACGGTAGCTCACACTGTGATCGCCTCCAGCTCTGTCTATGAGCTATTCTATGTATGTGCATGTGTCTGCCAAGGTGTGCTGTATGTATGTGTACACTGGCAGCCTCATTCTTTTATTCAAGGAGGGTTCTTTCATCCCATATAAGAGGGCCGCAGGGTCTTGCTCTCAGAGCCCCAGAGATGAAGTCTAGTGTTTATGCAGGCGTTATATTAGTATCCCATGCAAGTGAGAACTGCCCTTAGAACTCTGCTCTTAGTTTATTGACTTGTATACATAAGCAGTTGTAGAGTTGATATGAAAATAGGCTTTAAATGTAATCCTTAAAGGTATTGCAGAGGATATTTATCACAATTGTCACACTCAACCATAAGGCAGCCTTACACAATAAAGACTACTGCTGATTAAAATTGATAATCAAAGTATTCAAGTAATATTTAAAGAATGCATTTTGTAATGATCCTCCCTAATACCTTTAACCACATTCTTACCCCAAAACCACTGTTGACAGGATTAGGTTATTTTTTGGAGACTCATAAACACACAGTGTAATTATGAGTCATATACATGCAGCAGCACAGATCTGACTTGACCTCAAGTGGCTGTGTAGATTTATTCCACTCAGTACTGAGCTAGTGACAGGTTAACCGGCGCACTTTGACCTGAAGAGCCCGCTCCATGTCACCTTCCCTGTGTTTCCTGTCTGCTTTTATCAGCGCTGAAAAGAAAAATGTAAATTAAACGCAGCATAAAAATAGATGATGGGGAACTTGTTCTCGCTCTCATCCTTTTATTCACCCTGTCGTCTTTCTGCTGAAAATGTAATGGTGCAAAAGTCGCTTGGATGTTTTTTTCTTCTTCTTCTTTAAGCTTTGCATCTGGCATAATAAACGCCCTGGTAGTGTCGAAAGCATGCACGAGACTTCACAGGGAAAAATAAAAATATATATACAAATTGGCAACGGCAATTACTGTAAACAGAATATAATGTAAATATACTGTATTGTACACAATGCAATGTATGGATGCTGTGTACAATTGGCCATGCCCTATAGCTAGATTTGCATGCATTGTTGTGTCTTGTCTAAGCATATCAGACAGTCAAATACTATTGTTATGCTTTTATCAGAGCAATTTTGTAGCTTTGCCTCTAAAAGCCCTTCTACACTTCATCAGTATTATTGTAATTCTTTAGCTCTAGGTTATTTGGCAGCTGCTGTATCCCACTGACAAATCCTATTCGTGATGCCGTCCCTTTCACTGCAGCCAGAGGTCCATTGATTTTTTTCTTTTCTTTGCTCCAGCCTCGCCCAATTCATTTTGGATTGCTCGATATAAAACATTTTAATTTCTGTTCACACTCTGCACGGGCAGCAGTCAGAGCTTTCCATTTTATCCCTCTTTGTATAACATCTCTTTTTTTGAAGCCTTTAACCAATCAAAAGATGACAGTTAATTGATTTGCACCCTTCTTCTGAGCTTTTTTTCTTCCATGAAACAGTGAGTGCAGGACTTTAATGCATCAGATAATATGTACATTTCAATCCTTGTAAACACATTTTTATTCTCCTGCAGCTTACAGAGCCAAAGAAGATTTTTGCAAAGATTGGACTTGTGAAGCTTGACTCTCAGTGAGCCTAGCTAGTGAGGCTAACATAACACACATTCTAACCATTGTCATGCATGTTGGCCCCAGACAGAAGTCTTAGAAAGTATTAGTAATCTGTCATCAGAAGGGCTGTGCAATTGGACAGGACGTATTATTAGTCTTTTTGTTTTAATATATTGAGAAAAATCAATGTATATGTAGCACTGAGATTTCCTTGAAATGTAAAGTGCATTACAAATAAAATGTATTATTAATATTATTAATATTATGTATATGTATACTCTATATTTAAAATGTATATATATATATACATATACACACTAGAGGCTTTTGTTCTCCACTATTTTGCTCAGTCAACATCTTCTTTTATTCAATCGGCACAGCTTACCTACTTACAATGTGCAATTATAATTTCCAGTTTTGTTTCTATGTTTGCTTAAATGTGTGCATCTGTGCAGGTGTGTAATTAGTACTATTCCCTCTATGATTGGCCAGGACTGTGCCATTATAGAAGCTATGTGCAGTCTGACGGAACCTATTGATGTCTGAGTACACAAGCCCTACTTAATTAGTCCATCACACCCACTGCTTTGGTCTCCATCCTTGTAAGTGGTGCATCTTTGCATATGCCATGCAATTTCATGGGGAATCTTTTTTTCTATGAACTTAAAAAACATAGTCAGAAACACAAACATGCATCTGTCACAGGGGATCGGTGTGTCTGCTTGGCTGCCTGGCAGTAATTGTCTTTCATTCGTTGGCTGTTTCTTTAAATGCTCCTTTGAGAAAGTGCTATTGTTGGTCCATGGGTGTTGCACTTGCTGTGATGGACATTTTGGACTGTCATTGATTTAGAATTGAGCTTGCCACTCCTCGTCCCTCACTCTGTGTTGAAATCAATGGTGTCTGCCTCTGACCATGCTCCTCCCACCCATCCACCCCAGGACTTTGACTCCTGCTTTTAATCTGCTCTGCATTCTGTTTCTCCTTCACAGATACACTTGGATATGTGCTGTACATTAATAATAACACAAGGTAGTAACTGCTATAGTTTTGGTGGCAATGCCCTATACTTACACACATACAGCAATCATACACATATTTTGAGATTAAACAGCAGTTAGAGGTGTGCTGTTTCTTACTACTACCTGGGCTGTGGAACAGGTCATCAACTAACCAGAAGGTTGGCAGTTCAATTCTCATTCACTTGTCCCATGGCTGTTGTATCCACACTACACCCACCTTGCCTCCAGTGTGTGCGGTACCGGTGTTTGAATATGCTGGTGTGGTTATGGTGGTGTGTTTGGTTGTGGTTGCAGAGGCCAGAATAGCTGTCTGCCAGTCTGCCCCAGGACAGATGTGGTAACATAGGTATCTTTACTGTGTGGAGTGAATGAATAGTAGTTTCAGCTGGAAAGTAATTTGGGTGATTTCTCTGTGACATCAATTTACTTCCAAAATTCATTTTCAGATACTTTGTCCTTCAAAAAACTTGTCTCAGCTTAAGACTAGATGAAAATATGTGGATAAACTGTATCTGAATATAATAACCCTATAACTGTGGGAGTCTCCCATAATGGTCATGATGACCATAAAGTAACCTGCAGCTACGTGTGCTCAATTTGCTAAATGTGTTTCAAGCTATCATTAGCTTTGCAAACCATTATATGACTAGCACTCATGAACACATATATCAGACCTAAGTAGGAAATTACATCAGCAGGCTTTTATAATTAATTGTGGGTGTTCCTTATACGGTACTAAAAAGATTAATAATACCTTTGCTTCTGGTATACAGTTTCCTGGTTTAGCTTTTGCCATTTGCCAAGAAGATACATTCAGGCACATACCATTTTTTCTTCCATTCTGTGATGCTTCAGGTTGAGCCGCTGAAGTGGCACTTACGACTAGAATGCACATTTGTCACAACACTGATTATTATAAAAGACAGTTATTTCTTCCCTCGGTATACAATATCCCATAGTGTTCAGAAAGGACGCAACAATAGGTGGGGAAATCAAGGTTAGCACAAATAGTACAGTTAGATGGTCAGGTGGTTAGAGCTGGAACAAACAAATGAAGGGCCATCTCATACTTAGCCCCCCTGCAGAGATCTCTTGAAAAGACCCCAGCATGGATGTCAAAGGAGAGGCCCTATTCAGCCAGACTGTACAGCTAACTGTCACCGCCGCACTGGGACAATAGGGTATCCCCTGTTGCCAACTAGGTAAATATTGTGGATGGCAGGGGGTTAGGAGGTGTTTGCTGGACCTGTGGAACTTAAGTGAAAATCAATGTTTGTGAGCCATTGAGGTCACTGCTGCGCAGTAGTCTACAGTAGCGCTTGTGGATCTAGTGTATACAAACCTGCAGGGCTTGCAAAAATGGTAGGCTACCATAATCACAGGACACTTAGAACGGTCAGTGTGGCCACGTCTAAGCGGGAAAAAACACAATATAATGGAGTCATAATATTTGTCTCTGTATTGATCTTTATGACTTTGAAGTGAGACTTGTTGTTGAGTATGCCGCACAGATTTACATACATAGTCAATTTATATGCATAGTCAATTACATGCTAAGAATAATTTCTAGAGCACAAATAACCTGAAGAATCATGTTAATTAACCTTTGATCCAAAATCTCCCCATTTAAAAGTATGCCTTAACTCATGTAAAATAAAGGGTCATGTGAAATGTTTGGATTCAGACAGTTATCATCCCACATCTGTTGGCTCATTTCTGACCATTTCGAAAATTTCAAGGTGTCCAGATGGAAAAAAGAAATCAATGCTTGCCATTCATAACAAAATCACATTTTTACTAACATCTGTCTTCTTTGCTCTCCCATTGCTCCAGTTCTTGCGGGTGACTCCAAATGTTATGATTCTTCCAAGTCCATCTTTAACCTTCAGTTCGAGCCCTCTAAGCGAGAAAGACCAAATGTGATTAATCAAAATGCACAAAAAACTATTTTCTAAGGCACAGCTCTTTTGCTCCCTCCATTGCCCAAGCAGAACCACCATGGCGCACACGGGCTCTGGTAATGAGAGCCAGAGCGGGGCAGACAGGCCTTTGGGCAAACACACACCATTGTACACACAGAGATACCCTTGGAGATTTGAGTTAGTAGGGTTAATAAACACTGCTCACATGTTACGGTTAAGACTGGAACACTCGTGAATCAAGCTGTTTTGATTCTCATCGGCATTTCTAAATCTAACTCTTGCTTTTAAAGAAGTGGAGAGGTTACCTGTGAACCACTGTGAATGCTATGCTTGTATCGGCAAAGAGAAATCCAACCGTATAAGATGATTCTAGCTTGGACCTACATTTTTGAAATGCACCTGAATAAGGTTAAGGTAGAGTAAACATTATTGTATAAGGAAATGTGTTCTCTGCATTTGACCCATCTTTCAATGTCACTGAAGCAGTAGGCACCCACAGTGACCCTTTTCCAGATCTTGAGCCAGGATGTTGGTCAGGATGTACCTATCTAGAGGATTTACCTATTTAGGTGGAATAGGACTGCATGACTGTTTAAATGTATTTTGTTGCCAGTAATACCACATGATTAGCTTATTTGTGATGGTGGGGCCTGATGTCATATATTTACAGAGGGCTCTAAAATACCTGATGACGCCTCTGGTCTGTTTTGGTGTGGAGCGAGGGGGAGACTGTGGGTGGGATAGGCAAGCAAGTTGGTTTCAGTGGGACTTTGCTAATAGGCACTCAGCTGTTAGGAATCCCCCAAATACCCATATATTTCTCCCTCACTTATTTGGCAATCACATGGAGCGAGTCTTCTCCGTGCAGGACAATAGCAGTGGAAATGGATTATGATTACAAAGGATAGGTAGTGGCTTGGCGGCATAGCAACACTAGACTGCATTAATATGGGGACGATCCCACCAGGAGGCACACTGTTTGCTATATGGCCTCAGTTCCATTGTCCTATACCTTATTTTCCCCCTCTATTCAATAACCTCTTTTATGCCACTGAGAATCTTTCAAAATCTCCTCCTGGCTTTTTTCTCTTATGAGGGAACTGGAGTGTGAAGGTCTGATATGGTCAAATAATCAGCAATCATTTGATAGAAACGCTAAACAAAGTGCTTTTTTGTTGTAGCCGCCCTGATTAGCTGCACGTTTGAGGTATTTGATAGCATTTTGGCCATTAATAATTCATGCTCGCTAAATTCATAAAACATCATCTTGTCCCCAGCAAGTAACATTTGATATTACATCTAAGGCCTGGAGCAGAGTTGTTTGCCAGGATCCTATCAAATGAGATTTCTAAAAATACTGACTACGTTCCCCCTCAAAGCTCTCTCAGTGGCCCTTTAAGAAAGACTTGGAGGAGAAGAGTCCCCGTGCTATCTATTTTCTTTGGCACAATTTTTCCTCTGTTCCATTTGACTCTTTGCCTATTTTTTTAAAAAACATCTTTTTCTCTCGTCCAACATTGTCTCATGGTGTCAATTTAATTCAATCTTAAATTGTTTCATGTCTGCTGGAACACCACTTGTATCTCATCGAATTGACTCTCACCTGACTTGAAGATTGGCTTGAAGTGTTGGATATGAAGATCAATTATATTTGCTGACATTTTATTAAGATCACTTTTCTGCTGCCTCTTCTGCGTCCTTGCATTTTGGGTTTTAAGTGGGCCATCTGTCTAAACATCTCTCAGGGTTCTTTCCCCCCATTTTTTTTCTGATCATTTCCTCGCCTTATTCATGAACCCTAGGAGTCCAGCTTTGTAGTATAGTGTTGAAGCTGGAGCGGCCTACCCCCACTGAATACAGCTTTGGGCATTGGCCTGTTCGAGACCCCCCTAATGCCCCCACAACCCCCCCACCCGCCGCAAAACCCTCTGCTCCAATTCTTCCAATTTTTTTTTTACCTCTACCCGCAAGGACCCATAGAATCTCTGAACTCGCTACACAAAATTGACCTGCCCCATTGAGATCGGTTATCCTGTGTGCACGGCCCCTCACTCGAACCCCACCCCCTGTTTGGGGGGGGGGGGGGGGGGGGGGGGGGCGGGGGCGGGGGGGGGGGGGGGGGGGGGGCGCGGGGGGCGGGGGGGGGGGGCGGGGGCCCGGCCCGGGGGGGGCAAGGGCGTGGGGGCGAGG
>JAVQKC010079654.1:0-14893 GCA_036025475.1 Philypnodon macrostomus | reverse complement strand
TGTATATAGGCTCTTAATCATATATGTGTATATGGACCCTTAATCATGTATGTGTATATGGGCCCTTAATCATGTATGTGTATATGGGCTCTTAATCATGTATGTGTATATGGGCCCTTAATCATGTATGTGTATATGGGCTCTTAATCATATATGTGTAAATGGGCCCTTAAACATGTATGTGTATATGGGCCCTTAATCATATATTTGTATATGGGCTCTTAATCATATATGTGTAAATGGGCCCTTAAACATATATGTGTATATGGGCCCTTAATCATATATGTGTATATGGGCTCTTAAACATATACACGTATAATCATGAGTAATTTGTGGCTGAACCTATATTTAATTGAATCTTAATTCTCTGTTTGCTTTGACAAACGTGTTCCACCATAGTCTTAAATTAGAAGAGAAGACGACTTGGAGCTTAAGGCAGTTAACACAAACCAAAAGCGAGATTGAGGATGAGTGACATATTTTGACCTCATAATATATAAAGCAGTGGCATTTTGGTCATAGCATTTTTTAATACTCTTTACCACAATGTTACAGTCCTGTCAGAACTGATCACTTTTAAGTCAAAAATTGGTAGGCGCATGGATTATTTTGGGCTTAACTGAATATTTTATTGTTAATGATATGTATTTAGACTCAGATAGTCTGTGCTAAATAAGGAGACCAGTACACATTGGGTGACTGACAGTTGAGTGATGTAGTGAGTCCAAATCGTGGCTCTCTAACACTAACAAGCAGCAGCTACAGAAGAATTGAGGCATTGATCTGTGGAGGGAGCTGATTAGATATTGGAGAGGTTATTTCATTGACGGTGTGTTGTAGATGGATGTAAGGCTGAGGCTGAAGGGGACATAGAGTGGTGTTCAGTTACAGTGTTTGTGCCGAATCTGCAGATCTGGACAGGCCCGGCACGTCAGACGAACCGGATAACTTGTCATAGTGAATTTCTCAAGGGACCTGGAGTTATCAGTTATGTCAGCTGGACAAGGGCAGCTTCAGGGGATTGCAAACAAACATGATGTTATTTACCAATAGAAGAGCAGGTTGAATATTGTGGATGACACAAGTGCAGCCCTGGTTCAGCTCGCACATACTTCACACAGAGGCATGAGTACACCGTGAGCTGCCGGAGCAGAAGAAGAGCTGAAGATGATTGACTGCTGCGGCTGCAGCAGAGGTCAGGGCTTACATTTGCATCTCCTCCTGATCTCGGCAGAAAAGATGCTTCGCTCGACAAAACTGGGCCGAGCATATGTTTCATTTTCCATTGTTTCCTCTTCATGGGTTGCCCTTTTCTTTTATCCTCTCTTTTATTTTCACACTGTTCTCAATTTTGTTCATGCCACAGTCCATGAGAGAGATAACCATGGCAAGAGCCTGACTATTATATTGGCAGCACTCTGTTACAGTTTAGGTGAATATATATCAGCATGTATTTGGTTTTGTACCATTGGCGTGGTTCTGCTAATAAGCTTGTTGCTGTATTATCACTAGTAACAAACAACTATCAGTGCATAGGCCCTGAACTAATCAGATTTCCATGGACTTGTATACTCACAAATCTTGTGACAATCTAACTTGCTTTGCAATGTAATTTGTGAAATGCCATAAGAACCTAAAATATATAAATTTATCAAATATATATTTTAGAAACAAAACATGAACATTAAATAGAAAATGTAGTTTTCTGCAGTTTAAGTAACATCTATGGTTCAATCAAGACTCCTAATAGCATCATAATACAACCATAGAAATACAGGATGTTGATTGAATTAGGAGATAGACATTGATGGTGTGTTTATTTGAACCAGCTGTTCCTTACATTGTGCATACCGTACGTCGTAGAAAGTCTTATTTTTTCTGATTCACTTTCCCTGTGTGTGTCGTCCAGGGAAAGTGTATGTTCACTGCAGAGAGGGCTACAGCCGCTCCCCGACCATGGTGATCGCGTACCTCATGCTGCGCCACAGGATGGACGCGCGACAGGCTGTGGCCACCGTGAGGCACAAGAGAGAGATCGGCCCAAACGACGGCTTCCTGAGACAACTGTGTCAGCTCAATGAGAGGCTTGTGAAAGAGTGGCGACTCAATGGGGAGGTGGGCAAACTAAAGACCAAATAAGGATCATTCAAAGACCCTCTGTAGTGTGCTCTATCATGCCTTGTGCTCTGAGACTGGCCCCACCTCGATCAAACCAGCACTGACTCACCGGGGTATTTAAACCAGTATCTGTAGATATAGATTCACATACAAACAATTCTACTCACATGCTTAAGGCTCCTGTAGCCTTGCTGCTGTCCGGATGAGTATCACTTATCTACAAGGGTCTTTTTTAAATCACTGTCATGTTATCACTAAGCATTCCCTCAATTTTTCACAATTTCTGAAAATAGTTATATTCATGTTTTAGCCTTGGTTAGTTTCTCTGTGGTAGAAGATTATAGCACAATCATTCCATAGTGTCCACTGCCGGAGAAATCACGATGCCACATGTTAGCCAGCAGAATCAGAAAATGAAGTCCCAAAACGCTTTGATTAAAACACACGTCGCCATACAGGGATCGTGTGTTATCATGTGTAACTACAAGAGGAAAAGTAAACATTCCATTGGAGACGTTAGACACATTATACTTCTAACATGTCCAGCTGATCTGAGTTGATGCACAGCGACAAGTATTTTATAGCTTCAACAATGTAGCTAGTACCAATAGCAGTCAGCAGACTTCAGACTCTGGGGTAAGTCTGTGCCATGACTGACCAATGTGTGCTAAAGCGTGACAGTTCATTTGAGTGGTGTGACTATGGCACACATTCCTACAATAGGTTGTAGTCTTACACAATTATTGAAAAAGACCGATACATTTACCAACCGCCCAAATGTGCAGATGCTCTACTGATTGAGCTACACTGGCCTCACACTAAATTCAGTGGTAACCTTTCCTTTAACATACGCCTCATATATTCTGGTGTACCATGAAGAGTGCAGGGTTGTACAACACTCATACTCTTCTAGAGCGAAATGTTTGAAAGGTTTGTCAGAACTTCCAAATGATCTCTAAAGCTCCATGATTGTCCCAATAACTCTCCAGATAAACATGGCCTTATTACTGCACCTTTGTGTTGGTAATAAAGAGTTATAAGCTCTTTTCTCCCATTTACATGTCTGTGTGTATCCACTGCCTGACACAGCAGCCAGTGTCCAACATCCACCATCATCATTTGTCACACGTGTGTTATACACAATGTTCTGAGCACACTAATTATACTCTTGATTTTCTATAAAGCATTGCAATATATGTCAATACTCTCATCTGAATGTAGTCACATGTTAGTGGTTGTTAGATATAGACTATCATAGTTCACTAATAACACTGTATTAATGTGTGTAACAGTAAAGTAGAGCTAGTTGTGTGAAGATGTGTGTACAAGGTGGAGTTTGCTGTTTCTTACATGGCATTATCAACTATCATGGCATTATGTATCCTCCTTTAACATATGTGTATACATATGAACAAATACATGTATACTGTATATACATATTACGTGTTGACATATATGAATGTATCAGCAATGTGTTATAATGTGTAGGTATATAGTCTGTTTGTCCTATATATGGCATTAATATATAATCAACTTATGCACAATTTAATTTCTGCATGTACAACAGTACTCAATGTACATGCAAATAACCATCATTTGTGTAAGAGGTTTATTATTATGCAAACTTAGCTTATAACTGCGAGGGTCTGGATGCTTATCTGGGATACTGAGGCATGTTCACATCCTGTTGCTTGTGGTTTTATTAATATTTTCCATAGATTTAGTTCATATCAGTCACAATTGCAGTTGTAATTTCAAAATGCAGTTGCATTTGAATGTCAGAAGCAGATGTTTTGTGGCTTGAAAATATTTAGATTTGGCCAATCCTAGCACATTATTCTTGAGTTTTTATAAGTGTTTTTCCAAACAGCACTGGAGAGCATCGTCCGTTGCAAAAAAAATCAGTATTTGAGCTGTCTAGATCCAAAAGATACTGTTTTACAGCTTCTATAAGTTCATGCAATGGGGTCAGTGACAAAACAAAGTTTATAATAAATATACAGCCAAACCAGACATTTTCCCGGACTGTTCAGGTTTAGAGTCGGCATGTCCCCAAATGGAGCTGGTATCTTTCTCACAGGACGCTTCACAGAACTGTAGTGACCCCTGCACATGTGTTGCACTGGTCTATCCCCCATCATCTCATTTATCTATAACACACTTGAATATGTTTGCTCACAAGATGGGGCTGCGGTTAGATGAACTACTGGAGGCTTTTGTCAAATGTATTAAAATCACATGTTTTGTCACTGCACCTCATCTCAATACCCCAACGTCAAGGCCATTACACCACTTACCACGTACTCTGATCATCTGCACCAATCAAATGGAGAGAAGCTCGTTGCTTGCCGTCTTTGACAAAAATCTAGCACCACTGTCTATTACTGCCCTCTGACTGAAAAAAGAAAAGCAACAAGTCTTTGTAATTCAAATCTCAAATTGACTTTTGATATTTTTACATCGGTCCACAATGAGGGTCCACACTTAAAAGCATTCAACTGCCTGTACTGATATGCCTGTTGATCCAACATAATACAGTATATGTAATGCGAGTTCCCCGCCAGGCATTTTTAAGCAGTACTTTCTGGTCAAAATTAGTCAGACCTGTTTATAATTCCCAAAATCACCCTAAAGGCAACAAGACATTATAAAGATGGCTGTTTTAATACCTTCATGCATTGATGTCTATATTAACACTGCCACCTGCTGTTTTAAAATCTAATTTGCACAAATTCAGTTCTAACTGCTTATTTGTAATGGTACAGTATGTATTGTCAATCAGAAATACTTAAGCCTCATAAGGACATTAAGGACGTTTGCTCGGTTTTGTACTAGTGTTTTTATGTGAGTTATACACAGGGCAAAGCATATGTATTCTTGCAAATGGTCAAATGTACAATGCCATTGATGTACAATGTTATATGCGTATATACTGAGTATGTAATACACACTAAGCAATTGAATTGCTGATTTTACCATATATTCTGGGGTAAGATGTAAGTTTCATATTATGAATGTAATTAACCTGTGTAAATGTTATTGGTTTTTGGTTAGACCATTTCATATGTCCTGTTACGAGGACTCAGGTTAAATCCTCAAATCAAACTTATACGTAGTTATTATATGTTATTTTTGTCGACTTGGGCGAAATGCATGACACACTTTATTATAATGCATTTGAGTCATTATGTCCTGGAGTGTATAGTTTGAGTCATTACCATCACCAGTAATAGTAGTCAAAGCTGAGCCTGCCAAGCTATAATTGTTAATACTGGAGAAAAAAGCAAAATGAAGGTAAATGACTTAGTAATGCAGATACCACCAGGTAACATTTGTCTTTGTAACACAGATAAGTACTTTAATTGACTTCTAATGACTTCCTGTGATTTCTATGCTAATATATACTCAGAGGCTGAAGGAGGTGTTACATCATGGAAACTCATCTGGCTGGATTTATCTTAATTGTTTCTGATGCAATGACCCTGGGCGATCTGCTTTTAACATAGGCTCACACAATGAGTAGTCATTTACAAATACTGTTTGGCAGAAATCACCTCTATCATCATTGTAATGTTGTAGCTCTTATTCCAACTCAAGGCTAAAGAGGACTTTTAGCAGATCAAGCCCACTGCCTGACTCCTCCCAATGACTGATCCGCTCTCCACTTTTACGTTTTTGTGCCATAGTGTTTTCTGTTTTTTACAGGGTTATGTTGTCAATTTAATGGGCAGTCATGTTTTCACACATTTTTGAGTATTCTTGTATACTCAGGCTTTATTCATCTCTCGACACAGGCGAAGAAGCCCACCAGAAAGCTTGAAAAGATCATAAGAATAATATGACTCCTTTAAGCTTATATACGGTTTGTTTCACTATGGCAGCACATCAAAAGAATGCATAATTTCCACGGTAACCACAGCAGCCCACCTGAAGCCTTACAGCAGAGATCGACAATGTTTAGGTGTGTTTTTGATTTTGGTTTGGATTCACTTCACACTGTGGGAAGGGCCAGATCCCTTTTGCAGATTGAGACATTGTTGAAGTGCACTTGATGTTTTTTTTTTTATTACCTGAGAAGTGTTTTCTTTCCAATGTTTAACAATAAATGGCTGAGGTATTAACATCACTCGTGCGTAGCCTGGTACTTGATCCTTTTACAGCTCAGAAAGGTGTCCATACATTTGTGCTCATTGCTTTGCGTATTCTCTTTTATGTCCGCTAGATGGAGCCAAACCAACGTTTTGACAGCAATGCCGACGTTAAAGCTTAAACTTTACACTTTGTGGCGTAATGCATTTAGGTTTAACTTGTGTATCTTTCATTATTGGCAGAAAATCATTAGGTGTCTCTTTGTTTATTATTAAAATGTACATACGATTAGATCATGTACAATCAACCAATAAGGACATTTGACAAAAAGATTCAAACATTGTAATCCTGAGGCAGTATGATATCATGTGAATCAGATGACAGAATCAGTCATGACCTTGTCCTGATCTCTGAGCAGTGATGCAAGAGCAAACGCACCTGGGATGAAACGGCGAGGTTAAACTCTTCCCTCCATGCTCACGGCTCACGGTCCTCTGCTCTGCAATTACACCAGGCCAGCTGTGTGGTCCCTCGGGGGGCCGCTGCAAACAAGGGACCACCTCCCCTTTTCACTTTGGACCCATTCAAATCTCGGCTCTCTATTGATGTAACGTGGTAGAACATTTAACTCCTCCACAACACACCATTTCGAATGTTTCCTATAATAACACGGGTCCAGGAAGTAGCTTGAAAAATATGTTGAAACAGGTTGTGAGCTGTGTTGTGGCAGATTTCTCAATCACCATACAAGTATAAAACTAAAGACCACAAAGATTTGAAGTGTCTGCCTAAGGCCCATAGTTGCTGGGATATAGGCTCCAGTCATCCACGATAACAGGAATAAGCAGAAGATTTATTTTTGAAACCTTTATTTAACCAGGAAAGTGACCACTGAATGAAAAAAAGTATCACACACCTAGTGGGCAGAAGGCTTAGAGCAGGGGTCTCACACTCAATTTACCCGGGGGGCCGCTCGAAGCACAGTCTGGGTGAGGCTGGTTTTCCACAAAAGCTTTGTTAAAAAAAATTCCAATCTCTTTATTTTTTATTTTTTAACAAAATAAGATGAAAAATAAATAAACAAATTAAGAATTAATAAGAAAATCAATCAATCAGTAATAAATAAATACAATAATAATAATAATAATAACAATAATAATAAGTATAACAAATATAAGTTTAATAATATAAGAACATTAACTGTTCTTCTGAACTTCTCTTGCCTACTTCTAGAGACCTGGCAGCCCTTCCTCTCGTATTTTACCCACTTTCCCCTTTGCATACACGGTGTCTATTTTATAAATGTATCCAGTAAAACCCATGAATCAGTGTTAGCCAATGAAAAAATGGCCTTGGCTTTCTTTGGTGACACTTTCTAAATATGAGCGTTAGATATGTTTTAGCTCAGGCAAGAGCATGGTAGTATAACCAGGAGAGGAAGATAATTAAAACACACATATGAACTCAATCCTGATGAATACAAGTAAAAAGTCTGGTTTGAAGCTTGTTTGTGGGACGAATGATTCATTGGTGGGAAACGGGATACAGGTTTAGTTCTTGTAAAGCATGTCAGGCCATAACAAAGTGTGCAAATGTATCATTTTTATGCACTGTAAAGGGTCTACACAAACTGGCCATATTGTTAGGTACAAACACCCAATTAAGAAAAAACATGGCCTGCTGAAGTTCATTTAACTGAGCAATTAATCTACTGGGATTTTCACATACAACCGCAAAATCTACAGAGGTTTACGGAGAATTATCAACATATCCAGTGAGCGGCAGTTTGTGGGCAAAAATTCGGTATTGACACCAGAAGTCAGAGTGGTGGTTTGAGTGGGTGACTGTGGCAATCTAAGCTATGGGCCTTAAGACTGTTTATTTTACCATCTCAGTAGCAAACTCTAGCTTCTGTAGCCTTTGTTTTATAAGTGAATCGTGAGTGAGTCAGCCCAACAAAGAGCAAACTATCACTTTTTAAAGTTGCTAGAAGCACTTGTTTGGCTGTTATACAATGTTTGATGTGTAAGGCACTAAATTAACAACAGGGACCAAATAATGGATAGTTAGTGTAATAAAAGCACATAGACATGGATGAACATTACTCAAGGCTACGGTTGTTTTGGAAGAAGATCTGACGAGCTCTCCTCTTGTTTCTCAAGTGTTCCCTAATAATTAGCACTGTGCCACAGATGTGCACTTCTACCCCTCTGAGTATGAGATCTCACTAGAACCTTGTGATGTGAGGTTAAATACAGAATCATATGTTTTCTATTCATTACAGCCATTAAAATTAGAGTGCAGATGAAAGCAGACAAGTGGGAAGGCTGCGGAGAATTACTGCCAGGCATTTCAGGAAGTCTGACGACGAGGCCTATAACAACACAGTACGGAAAGTGACTTATGTAGAAAGACGAAAATGAATCGTTGATCTCACTTAAACAATGGAATTCTCCGGATTAAGTAAAACTCATTGATTCTAAGTATGAATGATATATAGTAGTGGTGGGTGGTATGGCAATAAAGGGTCTTATACGGTGATATTATGTTATGTTATTATCTTATTTTTGCCAGATTACCACAAACTTAAACAAATAATCTGACATTACGTTCAAACAGTTACTCAGGACTTTTGACCCAGTACGTTTCTACTCTTACTCGAGTAATTATGTGTATGAGTACTTTTTACTTTTACTTGAGTAACATTATTTTGAAGTAACGATACTCTTACTTGCAGATACCTAATAAAGTGGCCAGTGTGTGTATTACCATAACGACCCACGTTTCTAATAACATTGACTTTTTGAATGAAGTGCCTAATTTGGCCCTTCTTTGTAGCGGTAGTGTGACACTGTTGAAACGCAGGCCTCTTCCCCATCTTTAAAACACATTTGTTAGCCGCAGTTTGGCCAAAAGAGCTGCATATTCTCAATATACTGTCGCCAAAAAGACTTTATGTTCACCCCATACACTGTCCTGAAATAGCAAGTCATCGGTCTGTGTTCTGTGCATTAACCTAAAAAGGATGGATGACATAGTGAGAGTTTTATGCTGTGCTCTTTTGTGTTTTAAGGCTACGTGTTGTACAATGAACATAATCCAGTCCAGATGCCATTCAATTAGCTTCACCTGCTCAGAGTATAACGCCCCATGTTACTAAGTTTCACAGTGTAGAGGCCAAGTGTTCATGTAAGATAGCTGAGTGGTTCCTTGAATACCTCGGGTCATAGGGTTGATTTTCTGCCATGGCTTATCTGCGTTCTGGTTACTGTCTGTAGATATGTTTTCGGATATGTTAGATTTTTACAACGTTGGAGCAATTAAAAGGGCTTGCAAGATAACCCCAAAGACTGCACTTCAAAAATTCAAGAAATCAAGAAAAATAAAATGCCAAAAAAAAGCCAGAAAAAAACACACGTCAGGAAAAGTACACATTTTTTGGTTTGGATCACTGTGAGATATATAGCCTTTTACCCCTGAACTAGAAGAATCCAGCTTCGAGTCCTAGAGCTTTACCATTACCAGATATTGTCAATGCCTTGATTTTTTTTCAGTATCATAGCATAGTGTAATCAACCTTTATTTGCAAATCATAATATTTATCCAAAAAACATCTGCCCTGTCTTTGACCGTTAGTGTTACAGTTTTACAGCTGCTTGTATGTCCACCCTTTGGTCAGAGGAAAAAAAAACAATTTCTGAGTGGTCAGATTTGGTGAAAAGTTGCAGAAAGCGGCCTTCATGTCTTGCACAAGGCTGGACTGTGTCAGTAAGCGGCTGTCTGGGTGGGCTGCAGATTGACATTGAACAGGAACACCTTTTTACATGACAAGTCTAAACAGTGCACCTTTAATACCTCGATTATGATTTGCATTTATAGGACTGCATACAGGAGATGTGGATCGTTCACACACGTCTATTATCTGCATTCATTAATGTTGTAAAAAAATTTCTGGAGCTGAGGGGAACTGCAGCTCAACATGTTTGTATTTTCAGGTTAAGGAAGGCCCGATTACGGTAACTTTTCTGAGCTGTCAACCATGTTATAAAGTTGTTGTCTTGCCAAGAACATACCAGGAGTTGTGTTTTGTTCTGTAGTAGTAAAATGAGTCGGGTAAAAATCTGAGTTTTTTTCATCAGAAAGAAAGCAACAGCTCCCTAAAAGTGTCAAGAGAAGTACCAGAAAGTAGTCATAATATGGCCCCTTTTAAATAGGACCGCTTTGCAATGCATTTCGGGACATTGGACATTGTGAAAGTATATAATGCCGTATTCATTCATTGCCTGCATTTGTCACAGTTATGTTCTCTATTGTCTTAAACTGAGTCTGGGCTTTATCCCTTTTTTTTTTCTTTTTTCTTTCCAGGTCGTCAGCCAAAAATGCATTTCTATCATACGCACCACAGAAGCAGCACAGCATCATACATGACCATAATATCAGACTGTATATTGTATGTACATGGTCATGTGTTTTAGAAAGCCCTATATTGAGATATGCATTCTTTATTCAAGCAGATGGACTGTGGAATAGTATAGAGATGATCAAAATGTCTCAAAGATAACAGTGCTCTGGTGAAGTGTAAATGATGCCTTTTGTTTTGACGTATACTTATGCTGTCTATAGCAGGAGGATGTCATGCTGTGAGCTGGCGTGTGCTAAACTGCTGAAATGTTATAGGATAAACATGGGTATATCCAATACATACAATTATGTAAGGGCCATACATAGGAAAAATAAACATTTTACATTGGACAACCATTTTTATTTATATATTCTCTACATGATTACCATTGGTTGAAAACACACATTAATACATGTTTTTCACTGTGGCTGAACTGTCATGAGAACAGTTATGCATGTAATGGTGTTAATGATATGTTCCTTGAGATGATTGATGTCTCGTATCTTCACCTGATACACCATGGCCTTCAAGTGCCCCCAAAGATAGAAATCAAGAGGGGAGATATCTGGGGATCTGGGAGGCCACTCCACGGGACCACGCCGACCAATCCAACGATCTGGAGTTACCATAATGAGGTGGAGCTCCATCTTATAAGACATAGACACATTTCTTCTTCTTCTTGTTTACCTTTCTGCATTAAGATTTGGAATAATTCTGTCACCCTATATCCCGACCCACACCATCAGTATCATTTTAATTCTTTGCTCTTCCATCAAACACATCTTATAGGGTAGATGAATCATAACAAAATCGGCATTATACATTTACCTGTAGTATATAATTCATCAGTTTTGTCATTTTTAGTAGTCATCTCCCCTACAACCCAAATTTACATAATTATCTGGTTTTGTCCAGGTTGAAATTGGGTTCAGACGTGGTTTAGTCATTCTTTGATTTAGATTTTTATTGAATTTTTTTATTGAATTAGGACCATGCATATGAATCAACATACATACACATTATACATTTACAAACATAACACAATGCTTGAATCACAAAGACCAGTTACAAAAAACACACACATTCAAATCAACAGGTCATTATAATCAGTTCACAGAAAATAGTGTCGATTGTTTTAGTGTTTTCTTGAAGGTCAGGTAGTTCTCAGTCTCTAATATGAGCTGAGGGTACATTCCATGACTGTGTGCCTCTGATAGACGCCACCGTTTGGCTAAATTGAGTCCTACATCGCTGTATGTTACAGTCCGCTCTGGTTAACGCTCTAGTATTGACTCATCCAAAAATATCTGATAATTGTCTGATAAAAAGTCTAAAATATTATGACGTTACAATAATGAAAATGAATAGCTTTCCTGTCTAAGATTTACACTGTTTTCTTGATTTATGGTGCCCTCTGTTGTATGAGACCAAGTGATCTCTGATGGGAGATGGGCCACAGTAGCAGAAGACCCCATCGGGTGCCACTTTATTAGGTACATGGTCGACCTATTAAATTGGCCAGAAAGTGTATTATCAATGTATTATCTTCTGAGGTTAGTTAAAATATAATGCAAGAAATAACGCAGTCAAACACCCCTTTTAACTGGTGTGAATGAGTCTCATATTTTCTGTTCTGTGTAACAATAGTATGTGTGACTGGTTGCCCTTCAAGCTGTGAGGCAGAGATACTCTTTGGTCTGGTGGTAACTAACCCCAAACCATCCACTACTTCATATTCCCACAGTTCCTACTCGTCCGCCGTAAAAGCCCGTGTCAATGGGTGGACTTTTCTATTTTGAAGCTTCTCTGAAAGGCTGTAAGACAAACAATGGGAGTGCTCGGAGCCTGGTTTGTGACAGCCCCGAGTAAATCTCCTGTTTTTCCTGTGAGTACACCACATTAAAGAGACGGCGTACAGGAGGGATCTCTCTATAGAATACAGGCTTATGGTCTCACTCACCTCCCTGTGACCTCTGCTACACAAAACACACACAATCACATCCTTGTTTACACATATTTAGTTTTTAAAAATACTGTTCCTAGTTTCATCCGGGTTTACATTACATTTGATTTAATCCTGGTTTAGACCTAGTTTGTTACCTAACCTATGGATATTTTTGGGGCTTTTTTTGCCTTTATTTGACAGGACAGTCGTGTAACAAGAAATCAAGGAGAAGAGTGGAGGGGAGATACATTCGGCAAACCGCCGTGAGCCGGATTCGAACTCACAACACACGCTCCATTGCCTGAGCTAAACCTCAGCCTTGGAAGTCTTGGAAACCCGTTACCTTAAAAATGCTAAGTAATGCCAACTGAAATGTAAAGTCACCAATTAAAATCCAAAAAATCCAATTACATCAGTTATAGTTAATAATTTTGTCTTTACTTAACAGATTTCTGTCTCATTAGGTTCAGATAAAAATAGGCTAATGTGACTCTCTTGATTCAGAGTACATTCTCTCATCACTTGAATGGCTCTGTGCTTTCAAATCTGATGTGAAGTCAATGAGTAATTATTATTTATCTTTATGACAGTGAATATGGCAAACGGCTATGTGAACTATGGGGGAGTATCGAGATTAAACTGTGCAATTTTCGACACAGTGATATAAACAAAGTGATGCAAAGCAGAGACAGTGTCAATAACCAGGCACTTTCAAATGCGTCCAGGGCCACGCTCCACCATTGATCAACACTATGGAGCCCTTTTGAAGTCACTGCCGACCAGAGCATGATTTACGCTCTATCTAATTGTGATGGCAGACGTTAAAGTTACTCTACGGTCCAACAATGTAAGCACGGGCGTTTGTTTCTGATCGCTGAGCAATCAGTTCTGTAGAGGAGTCTTTCTACACTCACTGGCCACTTTATTAGGTAGACTCTGTACCTAATAAAGTGGCCCCCGGCGTTCATGATTTGACATCCCGTGCAGTCTGAGATGGTTTTTCTGCAGACCTTGGTTGTTGCTGCTGTTGTACTGTGTGACCCTTCTCCTGATTTCTGGCATTAGGGTGGCCACAGAACTGCCACTCACTAGATATTTTCTTTTTTTTGGACCCATTCTTGTTAATCCCAATATAACATAGATCAGCCACTTGTGATACTTACAGCAGTCTTTCTGACATCACCAAACAACACTTAAACATGGTTTGAACTTCAGTAGTTCACCTTTACCAGCAATGATTTGATTGGTCTCTTATTACCAATTTGTGTTAACTATAGGTGTACTCAATAAAGTGGCCAGTACCTTATTTAATCCTACCCGCACCTCGTATATTTATTGTACTTATTATTTTCTTTAATTATATTGTTTACTTATTTCTTTTTGCAAACACTTTTTACCATGTACTATTATTGCATGCTATTAGTACTTCTTGACTGTCTTAGCGAGTCTAACGGTTCTTCTGATCTTAAGCATTTCATTGCATTGTTGACCTTGTGTTGAACCTGCATATGACCAATAAACAAAAGTTGAAGTTGAAGTTATAACAAATGCTAATGCTAATAGTGTCCCCTTTGTGATGCCTGACCGTACCCGTGTCTGGAAGCAGCAGTAGAGTTGGGTGAGGTAGGGGTGTCTTCGAGCCAAAGCCAGGATGCGTTTCTCTGTCATGGTGCAGTCCACGTCATCGTCCTGAAGAATCACGTCTTTCTTTAGGACTTTAACGGCGTACACCTCTTCTGTGCCCTTTAACTCGGCCAACATCACCTGAGAACAACCACAACAGGGGTTAAAGGTGAAACTAATGAATGAAATCTCTAAATGTAAATTCAAACTAGGCCTGTGCTGTCGTCCCAGCAAGGTGTACAGTATATCGGCGAAAACGGCCCCATACGTTTGCCCCTTACGTCTGCCTGCCCCATACATCTGCCCCATACGTCTGCCCCATACATCTTCCCATACGTCTGCCCCATACATCTTCCCCATACGTCTGCCCCATACATCTTCCCCATACGTCTGCCCCATACGTCTGCTACACTCACCAACGGGCACCTTAATCAGACATTGTGTGTTTTCTAAGGGTTTTAATATTGTTAACGAGCAATCAAGAGGCCCCGCCCCCAAACCATGACAAACATGGGAAGGGTCTATTTGACTTTTTTGATTTGTCTGGATGTTTGTGAAGAATGTGTTTGCCAAATTTTGATAATATAATATTTTATGTTGAGTACACTGTGGAGAACCACTGTACCAAGTTTCATTGCTCTCTGCCAAAGTAAGTGTGTCCAGGGTCCCATAGGGGTCATAAACATGGGGGCGCTATAGAGGCATTCTTTATTTGA
>JAVQKC010079652.1:0-23549 GCA_036025475.1 Philypnodon macrostomus | reverse complement strand
ATATATATATATATATATATATATATATATATATTAAACAGTTTGGAGGAAAAGATGATAATAACGGCAAACTATTAAGCATTCATTCATTAACTAGGGGCGCAGTGGGTAGATGCTTGGCCTGCAACCAGAGGGTCACCGGTTTGAATCCCTGTCTGAGCGAATACGTCATTGTGTCCCTGGGCAAGACACTAAATCCACATTGCCTATGAATGAATGTGGTTGTGTGATTGGTAGGTGTGATTGGCGCAGACTGGCAGCCACGCCCCTGTCAGTGGGCAGCTGTGGCTATAGCTTACCTCCACTGGGTGTGACTCATCTTAGGCTGAGGGTGACATCTAAGTAAAGATCATGGGGAAAGGGGAAAAATTGACATAAAAAAGTCAAATAGTGGAAGTTTTGAGAAGGTTCGGGTTTCAGACCCCCCTTTAGGTTTCAAAAGTAGTAGTTGACATTTACAACAAAGGACCATTTCACTAAAAGGAAGTGAGTATTTAATTATCTAATCATTATTATAATAGATTATAATGTTAGTGAATGGCTGCTCAGCTCCTTACAATCACCCCACTGATTCCCTCTTGCAAGTAAAGCTTCATTGTTAGTATTCCCATTATAAGTCTCATATAATGGAATTTAATCTTCCATTATAACATATAGCTTGCATGGTCACCTCAGTAAATTATTACACATTTATCCAGGCTTGGCAGTGACACTTCCTTAAAATACCAAACCATCTAAATATGCACAGTGTTGTGTAGTATGGAACATCTCACAGAGGGGTATTGGGACCTCTCTATATTGAGGTGAACTATATTATATGTCAATTGTTAAACTTTGTAGCCTACCACAGCACTCAAAACTGGACTGCTATTGGTCAAATTGGTAACCTCTACAAGCTCTGATTTGATGTTGCTGTAAAGGCCAGACAGAGTTAACCCAGTGTATATCTTGCCTATAAACAGCACATATAAGTATCATATTGGCCTTTACTTTGAGGAGCCACAGTAGACCCTTCCTATTTCCTCCATTCGTACAAATGCAGCCTAGTTCTCTAGATATTCTCTCCACTGTGTAAGCTTCTACATTTTCCAGGTTTGAAGGCTGCGGGTCAAGCGTTAATTTCTGCAGCGGGGCTCGTAATGTTTCCTGGCCTCCATTACAGGGACAGTGAGAGGCAGGGGCTGCGATAATGGGGCCAGAGGAGGGAGGCCGTTTTAATAGAACATGTGACGATTATTATGGGAGAGGTGGAGAGGAAAAACCATAGGAAATAGCACAATTAACAGAAGGCCATTGAGGTAGAAGGTGTAATGAGAAAACTGTAGCGACAGACAGACCTTTTAAGGGCTGTTACATGACTTTTAACATGAAATTTAAGTGATAAGTGTTGTTTTTTAGTTTTTTTTTATGTATTTAGTTTATTCTCAATGTTCCTTCATGGGCTTAAGCCTGGCCTAAGGCATTAAGGTATTTACTGACTGGGCTGACACAGAAACGTATGCTGCAAATGCATCCATAGAGTCTATCTATCTATATTTCTAAAACAATAACGTCTTTAGATGGTGGGAGGAAGCTGGAAGGAACCCCAGGTAACACAAGGAGGACCTGCAGACTTCACTCAAAGATGAGGATCAAACAAACAACCTCTGCCACAATGCACAACCAAATGACATTTAGATACAGAAATAGAATAAACTAGAACGCATCTGAAAAAAGTGGTTATTGCCAATGGAGTAGTTGGTAAGTGACTAAACTGAATAATGTAATGTAATATTTGACAAACAAATAAATTCTACAAGCACTATTTGGCTGGGGGTCCCTTTTCGAAAAACCTCCTTTTTGCAGTTTTGAAAATGAGTCTGCAAGGTGTAAATTCAGCTTCTTCCAAAATGTCCATCGCTAACTGTGCCATACAAAAGCCATTGGGGGATTGAACTAATAGGCTACTTACTGTAGGATGCTTCTTACCACCTTCTGAACTGCCCTGACCTGCACCACTCCAGTTTCCCTAAATCTTCGAACGCTCTTTGATGCTAAACCCTCTCTTTTTACCAAGCATAGTGGCATTTAGTTATAAATAAATATGCCATCTCTCCAGTCCAATCCATGTCCATAATTTCTACGGATGCTAAGTCTTCTTTTCAAATGTGGCTTTTCAGTGCGGTCCGGCTCTTCGGATGGTGTTAACTTTATTACTCCCGCTCAAAAGCTTAAAGCCGGCCATGACCTTTCACAGCACAAGCCCAAACCGCTCTCTTCTTCATATTTCTCTGTAAAAATCTTGATGTTTTTCTTAAATTCTGACACAAGGAAAATAGTGGATAAAATAGCGGAGGTCACGCTGCAGCTCGGATCAGATTTAGCTCAGGGCGAAGACTATAGCTTTACCTGAGATACTCCACACAGGCTGTTGAATACTGTTGAACTGTAGACTGGAAGAAAAATAGTATAATGTCCAGAAAATGTTAACATTGTAACTGGACCAATAGCCTCTCCGACCACCACCAAACACCAATCATTCATACATGGGCAATGTCTTGACAGTATGTGCTCGGGTGTGATTCCAACCAGCGACCCTCTGGTTACTGGGCGAACGTTAACCCACTGCGCCACTGTCATTAACCACAAACATCTCAATGGCTGCTGTAGCACTCAAATTCCTAAAGTTGTTTGTCTAATATTACTCAATTTTCAGTTTTTTTTTTACACACAATTATCCATCCATCCATTTTCCTAAGCAGAGATGCCCAGACCTCCCCTCCCCAGACACTTCCTTCAGCTCTTCCGAGGGGACTCCAAGACGTTCCCAGGCCAGCTGAGAAATATAATCCCTCCAGCGTGTCCTAGGTCTTCCCCGGGGTCTCCTCCCGGTGGGATATGCCTAGAACCTTCCAAGGGAGGCGTCCAATTATTATACATCAAATTGGTCATTGTTCTCCAATTTCAAAACTTTTGCCTGGGCACCAGGGCCGGGCACCGGGGCCGGGCACCGGGGCCGGGCACCGGGGCCTTTCTATGTGGAGTGTACATGTTTCTCCTTGTGTCTGTGTGGGTTTTCTTCGGGTAGTTTAGTTAACCCAGAATGCACATAAGTTTAATCCTCCAGCTAGGTACATCCTGACCAAGATCCTGGTTCAAGATCTGGAGATGGGTCTGCCACTGCTCCTGACAGGTTGCCCCAGAGGCATTGAGGGATGGGTCAAATGCACAGGACAGAATTTCCTAGAGGGGCAATAAAGTGTGATCTTCACTTAATTTTAAGCTTTTTTTTTCTCATTTGATTTTGCATATTAAGTTCAAACCAACAATTGTTATCTGATTTCCTTTATAGCACACTGTCACCTCATAGGGCTTTCCAGACTGCACAGAACAACACTTCCTTCCCTGACAAACACATTATCTAAAATAATCTTGGAAACACAATGAAATCTCAGTAAATGACCTTCTTGGTCAGACCGGGCCTCTCACCTTGAAATGAGATCTGTCCACAGTAAACAAACACAAAAAACACACGTACACACACACAAAGAGTTACACTAATACCATTGTTTTTGTCCACCTCCAAACCTATTTAGGGTTGAGCTCAGGGCAGCCATAACTCCATTAGACAGTGGGATGGATAGTTTAATATGTGCGCCCTGACACCTGAATCACCTACAGGTAAAATGGGCCTGGGGGTGAAGCTGAGGGCTATACTGAAATGGCTATAATGACAATATATAACAACATAGAATTCAAGAAATATCCATCGAATGAAATTGTGAATCTATATATGATGTGAACATTACAAGTAATAGCCCCACACCAATGAAGCCAATGCTGACTTTCAATATACAGTAATGCCCATAAATAAAAAAAAAACTGGATTTTCCTCAATGTATTACTGTCAGAATTTTATCCTAAAACAAAAGCCAGTAGAAGAGAATATAGTAACGTATGGTCAATATTGCTGTATGTATATTTAGAGATCCAGTTTGATTATTATTTTTTATAAACTGTAGTAAAAAAAAAAAATGGGACCAGAAATCTAAAAATTGTTTGTCAAGAGCTGTGATTTTTCCTTGAACATTTTATATTAATACAAATTCAGAGTGCTTAGTTTTTATCAAATGAATGAATAAAAAACTATGGAGCAGATGGACAGCTCCAAAACACATTGACAGCCACTAAGCATAAACATGTCCTTAAAATATACGACACATTATCGGACATGTATTGGACTCATTGTCTCATTTATGTACTGTTCAAGTCCAAGATGACTTAATCCAGTTTGTTTGTCTATCTACATCCAGACACCACCAACACAGTGTGGAAAAACCATCGGAAATAACTGTGTTTTGTACATTTTCCTTCCTATTTTAAAAACCCAACACAACATTTTTTTTTGTATTCATTTGTCAGGCACTCACTTTGTCAAGTCCACGAACGCAGCTTGTCGAAGACCGGGACAGCGTTCACTGACCCTCAGAAATAACAGCGTTTTTGTCTGTTTTTTCTTCCTCCCTGTGTTTGTCCCTGGCCTCAAACGGAGCAGGAGTAATTTGATTTAGCCATGGGCATTTGCCATCGATTGTCTGGCCTGCTGCTGGACACTTCGGTCAAGTGTTTGTCCAAACAGTGACTGACTGCATCAGGGAGAGAAAACACAGACCCACAGAGAAGGAGGAAGGGTCAAGATTACACTACAAAAAAAAAAATCTAGCGTTAAAATGACTTCAATTCAAAATATGAATCTTGATTTGAGTCATTTTGACGATTTAGTTACTTATTAGGGCCTGATTCTTTGACTTGTTCCTATGTAATTCTGACAGTTTTTTTTATTGTATTTTTTCCTTAATTCAAGCTATGTGCAAAAAAAAATGTGCAAACAAAAATCTAGATATTCCAAAAACGCCAATGACTTTGAAGAATAAAGAACACAAAATCAGGACCATTATTCTGAATTCAACGGACCTTTTGTGTTAAATTAGTTCTGTTCGTCGTTCCACTCAAGTGTCACATTTTGAGCCACTCTGAAAAACAAAATCTGAATTCAAGTCATTCTAACTAATCTAGATATTCATTTCTTACAGTTTAACTCAAGCCCTGGATGTGTTTCTATAGAAATCAGCTTAAGGCAAAGAACCCTGACATTTCCCAGCAGTATATATACACACACACACACACACACACACAAGGCTATAAGTTCATCACAAGTGAATTTAAAATAGACCTTATATAATTTAACTTTGGAAAGTCAAGGCCAAGTAAAGTTGTGAACATTATATCATTATTTCCAACATTGAACACTTTTATGGAGCAAGTTTTACAGAGATAGACTTGACTGGTCTGCTTGTTTTTGGATTGAATGAAGTGCCATCTAGTGATAGTGATAAAATGAACCAACTGTGGTCATATGTGAAAGGATAACTGTACCAAAAATGCACTGCAATGTATCAGTTGGTGAGATTAAAAATGCTCATAAAGAGTTTTCACTTAAATTCTGACTTGATAGGGCTTCCTGTTAGGACTTACCCCAGGGGTTACAGCTTTGGTTCCTTGATACCTTACTTTGAGGTGGTGATAGTTATGAATATTGTTATGAATTTCCAGAACATTTTTCTTCACACTTTGTTAAGGGTTTTTCTACCTTCACAGAAAAACTATGCCCTCTCAAAACTTCTCTATGGTACTGATAGGATGGCACGCTTACACTACATTATGCTTACAGTAAGCTTCAGTCAAGATGTTATTAGGGAATTCCTTTGCTGGTGCAGGGTTAGGGTTTCACTCCTGTTCTTTCCCAGGTCCTTGATAATCACTGCCTGTTCTTCTCAGAGACGGAAGAGCAGAATCTTACAACTCTTACAGTATATAACTCTTTTTTGTGGGTCAGTATCTGTCAAAGGTTTTCCAAGGAAGGAAGCATTTTGATGCACCTTGCAAATGTGTTTTTTTAATCTATCTTTTCAGGTGCTTTGTTCCAACTGTCCTATAGGCCCTTTCTCCTGGGCTTTTCACAGAAGATCAGGCCAAATAAAAGAAGCTCACAGGATCCTCTTTCTGTGACCTATGCCTTGTTCACACTGAATGCAGTACGTGTGTGGATCGGTTTCCAAGCAAGGTCCGTGTGCTGGGGGCAAAAACAAAATATACTTACCTATTTGTTCCACTGCGCCGGATCCGGACACATACAGAACCTCAGTTGGTGTGAATGAGCACAGACTTCAGTGGTTTCTTTTTTCCTCTGCGGGCCCATTCCATATCCATACTGCAGTCAGTGTGAATTAGGCGTGAGTCTGTGGCTGATATGTGCCATGAAAGTGAAACTATAGTCACTTTTTCTCTACAATGCACAAAGTTTGCAATGTTGTCACTGTTTTGGTTGCATCTTTTTCTTTAGAGAGCTCTCTCTACAGGTATTGTTGAACTATAGGGATGTAATGTGAACAAGATAGACACTAAGCAAGTTCAACCACAAACACACCAGGTCTGCGTATTTCTATTTCTTTGAGATTTCACCATCCGATAAAAGTAGGCTGAAAAGCAGTTTGTAATTCTTGCCAGACTTTGTAGAAGCAGGAAATAATATGTTGTATAAATATATATATATCAAGTTTATAGACAGACAAATTGTGATGGTTCAAAAATCTAGCCTGAGCATCTCCAAAATCACAGTTCTTGTGGGGTGTTAATGGCCTGCAGTGGTCCGTATAAAAAGCTTGCAACTTTCTGCAGAAATCAATGGCTGCTTTGTACCAAGATCAACTGTCCTATAGGCAAAATATATAAACCCCCCACTCTCTGGGGCTTTTAACAGAGGAGCGTGAGCAAATAAAAGAAGGTCACAGGATCTGCTGACTTCTCTTTCATTTAATAACCATCCTGCTATCATCGTTGGCCCGTTTCAGTGACTAAGGCCCGCTCCGAGCCCCAAGCCATGAGTCTGCGGCTGATATGTGACATGAAGGTGATCCAGGAGGCTGCTCCACCAGGAAAACCGTGGGAGGACTATTAAAGGGGAAAGTGCCCAAGGCCAATGCTCCGATGTTGGCTTTTTTTAGCCCCTATGCAGGCCTCTGGAGGTTCAGTTTCACAAAGGAGGCGGAAGAGCAGGGATCGAAACAGCAGCAGAAGAAAGGAGCAGAAGATCTTTGAGTTTTTGCAACAAAACTGGGTAGCTTTGAAAGAAAAATACATTTGTTCTTGTGTGTTTTGTGGTGGTTTAAGGTGAAGTAAGTTGTAGGAAAATACTGAAAGAATAACAAAATAATAACAAAACTTTCCATGTTAGTAATGAACCCAAGTTATATAGCTTTTTGATACAGCAAAATACAATCTCTACCCAGTGAACCATGTACTAGTCACACCCAGTCAAGGCAAGTCAAGTCAAGTCAAGACAAATTTATTTATATAGCACATTATAACACAACCTCAGTTGACCAAAGTGCTATACAGAAAGTGCAAAATATATCAATTAATAATACAATAAAAACAGACTCAAACAAAAGAAAAGGCCCAGTAAAAGACAGATAGAAGACAATGGATAAACAAACATGACATAAAAAATTAAAATAATAAATTATAAAAAAATATAAAAGATTAAAAACCAAGATATCTGGTCTATCTCGTGCTGAACGCTAGAGAAACGAGGTGGGTTGTCAATCTGGTCTTAAATTGGTCTAGGGACTGGGAGGACCTGACGTTGAGAGGGAGGCTATTCCACAGTTTGGGGCCTGCCACTGAAAAGGCTCTATCGCCTCTTGTTGTGAGCCTGGCTTTGGGGACAGAAAGCAAGAGCTGATCTGCAGATCTGAAAGCTCTGGATAGACAGTAAGGCTGCAGCAGCTCTGACAGGTAGGCTGGGCCCGAACTATTTAAACATTTAAAAACAAGAAGTAAATTTTTAAAATTAACTCTAAAAACAACTGGGGGTCAGTGGAGAGATGCCAATACTGGGGTGATGTGCTGCCATCGTTTGGTAAAGCAATAGCATAAATGGCCAGAACAACCAGGTTATTAAAAATGAAGTCTTCCCTGTGTTATTGTAAGTTCTCTCCAGGTTCTTTGACTTTCAGAAGGAATGCATGACTTAAGAATTAATCTGAGAGTCAGTGTGAATTATAATACAACACAATCTATGTCCCACATTTGGTCCATTATGACCTGGTCATCCTAGGCTACGCACAGGTAAAACAAGGACATGTCTGTTGTGTTGAACAAGGCACTGCTCAAACTCCAACTATCTCCAGTGAACTGTCAGTGAACAACCTTTTAACTCTGGAAGCTGTAAGAAGAGATTTGTACTTCGCATTTTGCAACTCACTGCCAGACAGGAGGGAGGGAGGTACTGTAGCTGCTATCAGAATGTCTTGTTCGCATTTGACCTTCTCATATGAGTTACTAGTTTTTTTTTTTTGTTTTTTTTTTTTGGGGGGGGCATTTTTATAATAGATTAAAATGTATTATTTGCTTACCAGAAACTATGGGCATTAAAAGTGATACCTTGGATGATGTTTACCAAAGCCCTATTCGCTTTACCTCTGGGTCTCCGTCATTTAGAAATTACCCCTTGACGTTAGTATTTTTAATGGATGCATTCACACAGGAAAGCCAAGTCTGTGACTGAATACATTTTACCGACTTTATGATATTAATTGACATTAGATACTGTTCAAACTTTTCTCCAGTCTCATTTTTTATGTTTTTATTTATTTTATTTTTTTCTTTATAAGGGCTATTTTGGTTTAGTCCAGATTGTGTTCTGTTTTTCAGTTTCAATTCGGCTTGTGGACTTGGTTGATCTTCCACAAAATGTAATAGATTCTCTCAACTTTGTACTGGCTGGCCTTATTTAACTTATTCAGTTAAAAAATGCAACCACAAATGTCAGGAATAAAAACGCATAACACAAATACATACAGTAACTCCTAGGAACCATGATGCAACAGTTGGGCCAAACAATTCACTTTCCACAAAGTTGGACACAGTGGTCAAAAACTCGACTGAAAATACTGTAACATTATGGCGATAGAAAGAGAAGTTGTCAACAATCTGTATGTTATTTGAGTACAGTATAGTGTAAATGATCTGGAAACTCCTCTGCTGCTCACGGAGATATGAAATACAGTGGAGTGGTTAAATGTGTTGAAGAGTAGCCAATAATTTTAAGAATACATTTATTTTAATTCAATTCTTTTTTTGTAATCGGGGAAAACATTTTTTTTTTTTTTTTTTCAGAAGATAAACTAAAAACATAAATACTATTTTCCAAAATTAGGGCGTAAGGGACAAAATTTTCACATCATCACATTTTTCACATAAAGCTGTACATGACACACAGAGGTGGTAAAAGTACTCTTACACTTTCTAGATTTACAAAAGATTTACTCGAGTAAGAGTACAGTTACTTCAAAATATTATTACTCAAGTAAAAGTAAAATGTATTGTGCAGTAAAGCTACTCTATGGAGTACAATTTATTTAAAAACATACTCAAGTGAATGTAACTGAGTAAATGTAACTGATTACTACCCACTTCTGTGCACATGAACTGTTTGCACCCTTTAGACAGCCAGAACAAGTGGTTGGGTTTCATTGTTTGCATCTTGGTTTAGTTCTGGTCTAAACCTTTGCTTATATAGAGGGCATTGTCTCAGTTTTGTCCTTAAGACCTGGCGTAGACTTTCTGACATGGTAAAAGTTTGGTTTAGACTTGATTCTATCTTGATCTAGAACTGGTTATTATTTGGTTTAGTTCTTGTTTAGACCTGGTTTATTTGTAATTTAGACTTGATTTTATCTTGGTCAAGATACAAATAGGTTGTTTAAATCTTGGTTTAGTTGCAGTGACATGTGTTTGACCTTATGTTGTCCTTGTTTAGACCTGGTTCATTGTGACCTGTTTTGTCTTGGTCTAGAACATGTTCTGGTTCTGGTTTAGTCCTTGTTTAGCCCTGCTTTTAAGGATGTTTTAGGTCTGGTTTAGATTCAGTTTTTTGTCCCATTTTTCTCCTCACTTCCCTGATCCTGCATCTATTTATACCACTCGGTCTTCACCTTGGGACTCGCTTCAATCTTCCACCCTGTCATCTGTGTGTGGGACGTATTGGAATGGGACAGCGCTCATCAGTAGTGTTTCATCACCGATGCGTCCTGAGACTAAAATCAAGCATTTCTCCAGCTGACCTCCCCTCTCCCCTGAGCTCTATACCAACACCTGTGAAGTCTGTGTGTTTTTGTTAGTCTTTCCATCGCTGCCGTGTGCTCCATGGGGTTGTCTCACACCCCTCTGGTCGTACGGGACATCTTGCCAACACCCCATCTCAATGCCTATTCTCACCTTTATATGAGGCAGCCAGACCGCCCCACCACCACCACCACCACACACACCCCCTAGTGTCAGACAGGCTGCAAATGTTTCTTTTTGTTTCTTCTCTCTTTTACTACAACAACTAATTCAATGGACTTCTATGGTATTTCCTATCCTAACCCCCTAACTAACCCTTACTATGGGTTATAATAATTATGTGGTTAGTCTATATTGTGTCTGTTACCATGCTAAATACATTGCATACATTTGTTTTGGGAAAAAAAGTAAAAATGGCATGTAATATTAAACATACATGTTTGCTTGTAAATTGAGCAAAAATAGTGACAATAGCTGGCTCACTATTATGCGTCTATCTCACAGGATAGAGATGCTTAGGCAGGAGTGAGAGCGCTGGGGGCAAGATGCCAGGAGCTCATTCTCTTAACAGTTTTAAATGAATCATTCAGTTTCTGATTGTCATCCGTGTTCCCAATGAAGAGGACAGGATCCCGAGTGTAGTGACTTTCTACCATTTACAAAGTCAGACTGATCCAGGACATGACAGAGGGCAGAGGTCTGAGCAGAGACACACAGGGCACAGGAAAGGACAAAGAAATCATTGAAAAAGAGGAATAATATTAGCAGTCTACGGTGCACTATTGAGATGTGCAGTTAGGATCAAGGTAGATTTTCTACAGTGAAGTACCCAAGGACCCTTCTCCAGATCTTGAGCCAGGATACTGGTCAGGACCTAGCAAGACATTTTACTTCCCCAGTGAAGTGGTTAAGGAGTGGTTTCCTCAACAGAACACAAAAAAGTCGCAGATTGTGCCAGTCCCAAACTGATAAAAATGTTTTCCATTTTCTCTAAGAAAGACATCTAGTGTAAAAAGCAAATCCAAGTACCAATGCCAATGATGTATTTTTTTATTTATTGTTTACCACATAATTGGTTTTAATACATTTCACAGCATGTACTACCTCTATCTGGCTTTCCAAGTATCATTTTATTGAATCAAAAGTGGCCTAAATCAAGACCAGAGCATAACTAGGACTAAACCAGGACTAGGATTAGAACTAAAATTTTGGTTAATCAGCACTATACCAGAAATGAACCAGTTCTAAATGTAACCAAATCAAGACACTATAGTGGTGCCCCTTCCACAGATTGAGAACCACTGTATTAGATCATTCACAGTTTTAACCCCAATACAATAGATGAATATAACATATATATATATAATGTGTCGTATGTGTATTGATGATCCATTTCTGCCCACTCTTCTTCCTCCACCTTGCGTCCAAAAACCCGGACATTGTTAGCGGGTCGCACCCTACAGTCGCTCAGTGGGACATTCCATTCTGACCCCAGCATTTACCCACCCTTACAATGTAACTGGCTATTTTTGTTTTTGCTCAGAATTCCCATGTTTCCCATCCTAACTGTGATCCTACTGTGTTGTTATAGTGGTGCATGGAGGCGCAAGGACATGCTGACCTGTTGTTCTCTGTGCTGCGGCTTGGCTTCACCCCTGGGGACAGAGCTGGGGATTACAAGCAGGACATAGAAAAACTCCAGCCAAGAACAGCAAGGTAAAAAACAGCATCCTGTAACATTGCACTGTGCCAATGGGTTTAGAGGCACACACAGACATATGCAAATGAAAACATGCAGTTCAGCAGATGTAAGAGCAAGGTAATAAAGGAAGGAATACTGTAGTAGGTAGAAGTGTTATAGTCAGGACACACTAAGACCAAGCCAGACTCTGCATTTGTGTGGCCCCACAAGTACTGGGAAACTGAAGAATATACTTCACTGTTTTGTTACCCCCTTGTTATACAGTGAACCTACAATCTTGAGCTTTTGGTCTTGACCCATGGCACCATCTTGTTCTGGGAGAGCCTTAATGTCTGGGGACAGGGGAAATCTGGACACTTAATCTGCATCTATCACCTATAGATAGATGGTACAATGCCAAACAAACATACTTTTTGAATCACTGCGGGTTGATATACAAGTATCTTTAACCATGTACATTTTGAGTAAAGAGGATGTGAGTCAGCCTATTTGATCATTTTCTGCCTCTGAAGCTTATTGCAATAACTACTGTATTGAGTGGGCACATGGACAGATTGCCCGGGAAATTCATTTCATTCACGATACCAAAATCACAAAAAAGTGCTATATGTATATGTATTATTTCCTTTGGCTTATACATTGTTGTTTCTGCTCATTTGTATGAAAAGCTATACGTTAAATGAAAGTCGACTTTAATCCAATTTTCCACAAACATTAGCAGATTTAATCTTACCATACAGTCCAGATTCCAGGAGTTCGCCTGGACCCACCCATGTGTGTAAGTATTGCACTGAACAGAGGTTTCAATGGAGGCTTGTAAAGGAGTCCATTAATTAGAATGCCAGTTTCAATCCATGTCCAGCTTTTTCAATTAAGGTAATTGTAGGGCTCGCGGGGGAAATGGCCCTCATGCTTGTTAAATCAGACCTTTTCCATATACTTTACTGTTGAACAACCCCTTCTGAGTCAAATCATTGGATACATACTTAAAATTGCCAATTCTCCTGTGAATAGTATTTGTATGTGAAGGTTAACACACAGCAACACTAAGCACAGCAATAAGGCAGTGGGCCCAGCTGACTGTAAATAAGGGTGTCTGAGTACATTCAACAGTACCAATGTACATAATAATCTATCATTTAAAACAAATTGTGCATTCAATAAATGATAATGGAGATTATTACTATGTTAATCTAGAGACATGTCTTCATCTTCTTCCCCTTATACTGGGGAATATCCTGGACATAATAATTCAAATCACTGGTACGGTGGAGAAACGTAGGCAAGGTATACTTTTTTGTCACCAGTGAAATTTGCCTGCTCTGCATTTGACCCATCCTCCATGCTGCTGGGGCAACTTGTCAGAAAAAGTGGGCGCCTGGGGATCCTTCTCCAGATCTTCAGCCAGGATCCTGGTCAGGACCTAGTTTTACTATTAGCTTATTGTGCGTGTTTTAGGTTTATGGTGGAAATCAGAGAAAAGCCACGAGACACAGTTTAGAATCTTCAAACTCTACACAAAAGGGGAATCAAACCTAGGACCTCCTTGCTGCTATGTTAACCACTTTGCAACTACTAAGTTTTGCACTACCTTTATCATCAACCTACACTTCAAAAGGGCGCTGTCTTCCCTTATAAATTACCTTGCAGCTTGTGGACTAAGTATTCTTGTGTTTATATTCTGCATTGGCAATGAGGATGCACTGGGCTGTCTCTCCATATTGGTGATGGTGTATACATCCCTGCATGGCTCTGTGCACTTCAAAAGCCCTCCTCTGCAGAGCGTGTGACTGGTGAGGGGGAAATGTGCTCGGCTCCAGCATCACTTCAAAGAGCCCTGCGTTAGAGGAAGAACAGGGCGGAAGAGTATTACAATATCCTGACTGCTGCCTGAATGTACCCTTGTTATGGTCAGCTGCACTGCATGTCTACTCTGCCTCCAAGCCTATTCGTAAGCCTCTAAATACAAATACTACTCATGGGAGAAATCATTATTTTAAATGTAGTTTTAGGAAAGTAGCAAAGTGATTAGGTACATCCTGGCTCAAGATCTGAAGAAGGGTCCCCAGTCACCCATGGCCCCTGACAGGTTTCCCAAGCGGCACTTAGGGGTGGGTCAAATGCAGAGGACACATTTTTCCTACAGGGTCCTTCAAACATGCTTTCAAAAGTAAAACATAAAGACTGAAAAATAGCAGCAGTAGTGTTCATGGGTAGCCAAAGCTTATCCAAGCTACTCTGGGCAATGATCGGTAAGTCACAGGGTTGACACTTATGACAACCATCCACTTTTCCTAGAACATTTAGACCACCAATTAACCAGTACAGGTCTGTGGACAACTTGATATTGATAGAGTTTTCAATATCAAACCCTCAAAGACCAAATGGCATTGCAGGTGATGCCAAGAAAAAAGCATCCATCTCATTTAGTGACAATCTTAGTCTTAGTGAATCACTGCTTGGCCAGGCAAACCAAGTCTTTAATGAAGAATTTAATACAATTTATTACGGGTTATGACTTGCCAAAATATGCACACAGTAAAGTTGAAGACCAATCTACATAATAATCCATAATTCACCACAAATGAGAACCTCCTTCAATGATAATGATGATAATCATTGGGAATACGAAAAAGGTCACCCAACATCTCCTTTTATTCAGTCTGTCACCATATTCCACTATCAGCAGCAACTGGGCCTTAGACGCAAAACACTAATAACAGTGGTCAGTTAGTCAGGGCTGATTGTAGGACTTATTTCCCATTCCTAGAATAGAGATAACATGCAGACTCCACCCAGAGAGATTATTAGTTGGCATGTCTGAAACAAAATTAATATAATCTTGCATATTATCATTATTAGATTTATTTAATAGTCACACACTGGTGGTAAGCTACCTCAGTACATTCAGGCAATATGGGTAAAGTGTCTTGCCAAAGGACACAACGGCAGTATGTTAGAATCAAACCACCAACCACTGAGCCACTGCCACCCAGACTGTCTCTTCTGATGGGTACACGTGATGGGTACAATACTGCTGCATCTTGCTCAAGGACCCAAAGTGAAGATCAGACTTAGTAGACAACTTACCCTGAACAGCTACATGTCACTACAGTTGCAAAGACACTTCTACACTTTTCCCTAAAGGCTGGTGAAGCGAGTGTTGACCAACCCCAGCCGAACAGAGTGGTTTCTATCCCCCACGCCGTTTACGCTCATTTTTAATTCAAAAACTGCATTCTTTATTTATTTGCTCTTCTGAAACGTCTTGATATTTTGCTGCAAATTTCCCCCAGCTGACCTTGTCTCTCTTTCAGCACCACCGACAGCTCCTCCTCCTTCCTCCCTCCCACCCACCTCTACCCTATCCTCCCAGTGGTTTCTTTGGGCTTTAAGTAGAGATTGCTGTCTGGAAGCAATGATGCCTGACCGGGGACGTCTTGGGAAATCAAAGCTGTGCAGAACGGAGCAACATCGCAAACACACACGCTCAACGCAAACCCGGGCAAAACATAGAAGGAATCAGGCAATCAGGAGCTACAGTGAGCTGATAGAGGCGGTTCCCATTGGACATACAGAGGTTAGATCAGAGGAAGCAAAGTAGAAAGTTCACTGTGCGTAATAAGATAACATTCAGTGACTGGTCAGCTATGAATCACAACCCCGAAAGCTATGTGATCCTGTAATGCTGTAAAAGCAAGTACAAATAGGATCGCGGGAGCCTTAGGTGGACTATACTCTGAACAGTTAGTTGCAGAGCTGAGAGATTTCACATAACTATTCACTAGAGGCAATGCAGCATCCGTCTGTTGACTGTTGTTGCTGTGGATTTGGTAACCTCTCATTGTATTAAGATGATTTCCCTAACCCTAACCCTTGAAGTCCCTATTTTGTCATTTATTTCTGGAGAGGTTCCACAGAAGATTCTATCTAGATCTGTTGATTTAGGAGTGCATATAGTCTACAGGTCTTTAGGTCTGCACTCTAGTTAAGACTCGGTTCAGTCCCTAGAGACCTGATTTAGATCTTATACCCATAACTTAAGCATAACATTCATAAATTCACATTTTGATGCAAAGTGATTAAGATTGAATTTGGTCATACATTTGGTTAATGGTTTTAGCCCATGTTGCAGTCTTCACCGACCAATATATTGCTTAGTTTACTTGCATTTTTTTTCTATTTTTGTAAATAAACTTTTCAGTATTATTTTGCACACTCTACCGAGGTCTATCACAAACTGCAAATCCATTGGGATAGAGTAGACTATTGACCCTTTCAAAGTTTGTAAACAGAAAGTTCTAAATTCCGGAATGGTGGCAACTGGAGGCAAGACCGTAATACATTTTCAATGGAGAAATTAGCATCAGCCACAAAATATTACAAATGAAGATGGTTTTCATAAATGACAACCACTCTGCTACATGTAGGTAATGTCAGAGTCTGGTTAGGAAACATTAGTGAAAGTAACTCACTTGTATATTTATTAAGTGTACCGATTAGTATATAGCTAGCATTTTGGCTGGTGGCAAAATTCTTGATTTTTAGGTTTTACTGGACAAGTCCTTACAGAAATGTTGAAGACCACAATAGTTTTTTCACCACAAACACTACTTTTTCATAAAGTTAGCTTATTTTTGCTCCAGTCGCCTCCATTCCATATGACCAACATTTTAAAGGGTCTAAATCAGGGATGTCCAAACATTTTCACTGAGGGCCACATGTCAGAAATTTATACCGAAGAGGGCCACTTGCTGAGGGGTTTCACTTCACCAAAAGTCCCCGTCAGTTGTATCTGTTTTCTGACTTCACTTATGTTCAGGTTAATTCACGTATTGTCCCTCTAAATCACAACAATAACCACACAGAAAAGCTGACTTGGATTATGTAGAGTCAAATGCAGTAAAAAGACCATTTGGCCAATTGAGAGATGAGTCTGAGGGCCATAAAGAAATTGCTCTGTGGTCCGCATTTGGCCCCCGGGCCGCAGTTTGGACACCTCTGCTCTATATTGTCACCAACAACTGCTAAAACTCCCACTCATTGTCCCAAAGTGAAAGAGTGTAAAAAAGTGCTCATAAAAACCCACCCGCAGCCACTGATCCTGTCGTCGCAGCACTTCCAAGAAACGCCTTGAGTCTTTCTTTATACCCAGTCAGCAAAGTCTTAGTCCAAATGAGCAACTTTTCACATGTCTTTGAAAGCAACTCAAAAGACAATTGACTATAGTTCCAGTGAGGGCAGAAAAAGCATGCGTTTGGTAACTATTGGTCCATGAGGTGCAGCTAATGTGCTCCAATCCCATGATTAATAACAAAGGCACAGAGTGGAGTTTGTGCATAATCATGTTTGTGTCAGGCCCAAATTGCTCACTGGACGTTTTCCTTCACAACATTTATCTTCTGTTGTTAGAGCGACTCATTAACTGGGTACATATTACAAGAGCTTATGGACATCAGAGCTTGTAACTTCAATGCAAAGGTAAACAAAACACTGTATATATTTAAACAGGTTTTATATAGTCACTGGTTTTATGTGAGATTTAATTGGTGAGTTTTGTAGCAGCATAGGCTCAGCTACAAATGTGCTGTGTTGTTGAGGTTGAAGGCAAGAACGCAGAACTAAAATGTGAATACATGGATAGCGGTCTTGGGGGAAGGAGTCTAACCCAGCACTTATGGCAGGGGGGTCCAAACTATAGCCCGGGGGCCAAATGTGGCCCTCAGACTCATCTCTCAATTGCCCCAAATGGTCTTTTTACTGCATTTGACTCTAACTAATCCAAGTCAGCTTTTCTGTGTGGTTATTGTTGTAATATAGAGGGACAATAAGTGAATAAACCTGAACCTGAACATAAGTGGTCAGAAAACAGATACAACTGAAGGGGACTTTTGGTGAAGAGAAATCGGTCACCTCAGCAAGTGGCCCTCCTCGGTATAAATTTATGACATGTGGCCCTCAGTGAAAAAAGTTTGGAAACCCCTGAACTATGGGCATTAGGCGGGATACTGTAATACAAGGATATTATTTTCCTATTTTCTGGGGAATCTTTGTAGTTTTAAGTTTAAGAGGTGGTACCCAGAAGAGATTCACTTTCTCTAGATATCATCAAAATGACTTTGAAAGGTGAAGGATTACAAACCCATTTTAACTAAGCTACATTTGTTCCCCATGAAAAGAGGTGGGTAGAGTAGTAATGTTACTCAAGAAAGAGTACCGTTACTTCAAAATAATTTGTTACTCAAGTAAAAGTGAAAAGTTCTCATTTACAGAATTAAAAGTAGAAAAGTACTGGTGAAAAAACTACTCAAGTCCTAAACAACTGTTTGAGTGTAATGTCAGATTATTTGTTTAATTTTGTGGTAATCTGGTAAAAACTAAAAAGATAAACAGATTTTGATATTTGATATAAAAAAAATTTATATTTTCTAAAAAATAAACTAAAAACATAAATAATATTTAAAAAAATGAAGGCACAAGGAACAGAATTTCCACATCATCACATTTTTCACTTAAAGCTGTTCTTACATGACACACAGAGGTGGTAAAAGTACTCTAACTCTTTCTAGAGTTCCAGGATTTGACTCAAGTAAGAGTACAGTTACTTCAAAATATTATTACTCAAGTAAAAGTAAAAAGTATTGTGCAGTAAAGCTACTCTATGGAGTACAATTTATTTTAAAATTTTAAGTAAATGTAACTGAGTAAATGTAACTGAGTAAATGTAACTAAGTAAATGTAACTGAGTACTACCCACTTCTGTCCATGCTGTAAGTTGGAGGCTAACTTGGGATCGAGGAAAATCTGTTTGGTCCTTAAAAATGTAAATGTAAAACTATCATCATTGTCCATGGTTCCCTTTTACTGTGTATTGGCAAACTGATATGTTTCTTTTATCTAAGGACATGGACATTGGAAGCAAAAGCATACAATGAAATTCTGTACAGTATTAGAGGAGGGGGACGTTTAAATGCATTTACATTACTGAGTATACCAGTCTCAAAAATGTCCAATCTCCAATGCTATTTACAATGTGCTCACAAATGGTTTAACAGGTTGCTCAGCATTTGCTTTGTAACCATTTATGACTCAAGTATTGCCACATTATTCACATCATTCCATCTGTTAAAATGACCCACAGACCCTTGGTACTGGTCATCACTTGAGGCTCTGGTCTGACTCGCCATGACTTTCTGTTTCCATAATCGTGTCATGTCACGTAACATGACCACTGCTAAGGATCCACTTCAAGAACTCACACACACGACTCTCGAGGCAGGTAAAAACACACTTTACTTGGATATAAAGTGACATCCACTTAGAGGAACACAAGGCACTAGGGTATGGCGCTAACGAGCTCACAGGATAACAAACATACAAGCAAACAAATACGTACTGGCCCAGAACAACGGGAATGAGCAGAATATATACACACAAGGAGGGGGGACAACAGGACACAGGTCAGACGCATTAGGGCGGGGCAGGCAATCACTAAGGAGGGACCAAGCGAGGGCAAAAAGTAACACAGAAACGAGAGGAGAGAGCAGACAGATGACAAAATAAAACAGGAAATGTACAGAACACACAAAACACACACAGGACTGTCACATAACCCTGACAACCACATTGTAAATCCCTGCCTTAATAGAGAAACACCATTCAAACAGCTTTATACTGAAGTGTAGCCCAAAGCTCTGATAATATAAAGAGGGTTTTCAAGGCAGGATTATTAGTGAGGATATTTCTACTAAATCAGTTTAAAAAGGCAAAATGAAGACTATACATTTAAATGAACTGTAGAATATATTGCTTCTAGTCTTTGTGGGGTTTTCAATTCATCTCAAGTCTGCATACAAAATAAATAAGTTCTTGTAGTAATATATTTTGTTACTATTTCTTTGCAACCGAGTGTGTACCTTACTGTATCTGCATGATGTATCTTTAGATTCAGTTCAATTCAATTTTATTTGTATAGCCCTATATCACAACAAAGTTTCCTCAGAGGGCTTCACAAAAAGAGATGTATGTAAACAATAAACAAGGTCATTGCAAACAGTAACAAAGTTAATAGATAATCAATAAACACTCAAACAAAAGAACTGTCCCAGGACATCCCCTGTCCTTAGACCCTCCATCGCAGCAAGGAAAAACTCCAAAAAACACATTGTGTAACTATGGCAACAAGCTGGAGAAAACCCATTGCAAAACCGTGAAGACAGACAAACTCAATATCGTAAGCAGATGGCTCAAGTATTTTTTTTTTTTTTTTTTAGTTTTATATGTCCACAAAGGTTGTTCGTCATTCAAATGTTGGATTCTTTTTATGCTGTACTTTTCAAGGCACCCAATTGTGGATTATTCATACACTTTATATTAATTCGCTGGTGGTGGTATACCTCCTCTGTAACCACAGCTGCCCTGGTGCAGGCTGGTAGTAATGAAGCATCCTCTCCATCCACCGACACACCAGTAGTAGTAGTAGTAGAATAAACTAGATCATTCTGGTTAGTGAAGAACCAGATAACCTTTGATGGCAAAGCTAGTGGTTAATGTTTACAGTTCTTTCCACATATCTTTGCCAGAACACACATAATGTTTGATCATTTAACTTTTCAAAACTTTTTAAAGCGTCATAAAGATCATATCTCAGGTCTCTAGAGGAAAATTTCCCAAAGATGAGGAAGGTCAGAATTGGTCAAATCATCTCACAGTCTTTAGTTCTCAAAATTTCGACCCAATGAAAGGACAGAGCTCACCTTCAGCTCCACTGACCTGCAAAGAGCTCAACACTCACCAGTAACTCACTACAACAGATCTATTCACATTTAACCAGCACCCCACCAGAGTTACTGTTATAGATATATGAAAACTATATATATAAAAAACATCCAAATGGGTTTGTATTTTGTCTTTGGTTCTCTGGCTAGCATGGTATTTTCCCAGCACAGTGTTAAGAAGCACACATCAGAATAGCTTAGTTTTGTATTTGCTAATGAAGACACTAAAACTACTAAAAAATGTATCTAAAAGCTTTAAAAGATGAAAAAAATATAGGAATAAACTATAAAAACCAGCTTGTTGCCATAGCTACACAATGCGTCCATGTCCTGCCTAATGCCCATAGTTGCTGGGGAAGGCATCAATCATTTTTAAACATAGATTGCCGTTTGACTATTCTATGCCATGGGTCATAACATTGTCTAAGGTCATTTGATTGACCTTGCCCATTGCACTGTATATCTGACTATATATTTTTGCATACTTATTTCTCCATGTACATAATCTTTGACTTATTGAACCAACATCTCTTAAGGGTAGCACTAAGGAAGTCCATCTCGACAACAACTCCCAGACAAGGCCCTTAGCAACAGCAGGAAGCTCTTGTAAAATGGATGACACTTCAATTTAAATAGAGACTAATGAAAGATCCTCACTGGCACCAAACACATTATTGACATATCATCTCCAGCCCAAGGGACCGCACTGACTAAACGGGCTCAGATTTTAATATGACATTATAGGTAATTGGATGTAGGGCGTATCAGCAGAAAATAATCCCACTGACAGATACGATGGTGACGACAAGGAGGGTCCACCGTTCCTACACTGTAAAGTTTTGAGAGGAACTATGCAACGCCATTTTTTGGGTTGGGTCGTATTTATTTCACAATATGATTACTCAAGTAAAAGTCAAAAGTGTTGTGCAGTAAAGCCACTCTATGGAGTACAATGTATTTAAAAAGTTACTCAAGTAAATGTAACTGAGTAAATGTAACTGAGTACTACCCACTTCTGTCTATGCTGTAAGTTGGAGTAAGAATTTCAAATATAAAATAAAACTATTATCATTGTCCATGGTTCCCTTTTACTGTGTATTGGCAAACTGATATGTTTCTTCTATCTCAGGACATGGACATTGGAAGCAAAAGCATACAATGAAATTCTGTACAGTAATAGAGGAGGGTCTCCCGTTCCTACACTGTAAAGTAAAGGAGCCATTTTTTTGTTTGGGTCACATTTATTTCCCTAACAATACTTACAAGATTAACAAAAATAAAACTACATTTCGTTCAGCTCTCTCCATTCTGTAAACGCCTGTGACCTGACTTGAGACTTCCAGGGACAGGGTCATACATTCACTGCAGAAAGTGGTAAAATCTGCAGGGGAAAAAAATGCAATCCAGGTGTCTCAACAAGGCCAGAAAAATCATCAAAGACAACCCCCAGAACATGAACTGTTTGCCCTCTGGAAAAAAGATACAGGAGCCTGAAACGCTGGACTTAAAAACTGCCTTTATCCCTGGGCGTTAAGTCAAATAAATACATATATTTATAAATGCATGGCGACTACACTGATTAGATTTTGTTTGAAAGATTTTTGATAAGCTTAACTACTCACATTTTACAGTGTGGGCCATGCATTCCTCAATATGCCTTTGTCCCCGATCGATTCTCCAGAACGGATTATTCCGGGTTTGTGGAAGCCAGCGTGTACCTTACCTTCAGCAAGATCATTCTAATTCATAAGCCTTTTCCAAATGAGTTATTGACTAGGAGAGGCTCTGCTGCCATTCTCAATCACAGCCTTTTACTCACAATATAGACTACAGCTCCCTGCACACGCTCCCCAGAACACCTGTCTCCCACATAAATAAAGCACAGATGTCCTGGGAACAGAGCGCCCCCTCTGGTAAACATTAGAATATTGTATGTTAGGCACAGCTGGTTCTTCTATAAGGCAAGCACTCATGGGTTCTATCGATTATGGCTGTTTTATTAATTCTTAAGCATCACTATCATTGTTTAACATATCATTGAAAATTAAATAACATTACATCTATATGATATTATGGGATCCATTTTGCCATTGTAGCATTATTATAACTGCTAATTGTTCTCAAACTGGTACACAGGTATTTTGCAGATCAAGTCAATACATTTAAAGACTTGATGTGTGGACCAAGGCTTAGTTCTGGTTTTGTTTAGAAATATACCTGGTTTGGTCTTGGTCTAGCCTTTTTTTTGGTCTACGTTAGACTTATAGTTCAGTAATGCATTTTAATTTTCAATTAAATGAAAAGTAAACAGAGCTCAATCTCAAACTCAGTGAATAAGTCTTGCCCATTTGTCTATGTTCTTGCATGAAGAATGTTTGTTGTGGACACGACGGAGCTTAATTACTTTACAATGTTATCATTTAAAGATGTTCCAACAATTCACTTCCTCGAGAATACTGTAGGGAATTGAACACATAAATAAACAAGTGCAAACCATAATGTGTCTGATAATAGACCCTTTAAAAGTCTGTAAACAGAAAGTTCTAATTACCGGAATGGAGGCAAGACCATAATACCTTTTCAATGGAGACATTAGCCACAAAATATTACAAATGAAGATAGTTTTGACAAATGACAGCCACTTTGCTACATGTAGGGGATGTCAGAGCCTGGTTAGGAAACATTAGTGAATGTACCTCACATGTATGTTTATTTAATGTACACATTAGTAAGGCAAAACGCTTGATTTTTAGGTTTTACTGGACAAGTCCTTACAGAAATGTTGATGACTGTAGCGTGCAAACACGTGATGTTATGTGTATGTTTATTAACTTGATCGTATAAGAAATTAAGTCTAAGACTTATGTGGGGCACCACGGAACATGAGATACGTCCCGAACAAT